>BMAO01025593.1:0-30759 GCA_019973975.1 Trichonephila clavata | reverse complement strand
TAATTCAATAAGAGTTTTTAATGCTTTTAATTTTGCTCGAAGTTTCACTTAAGATTTCTACATTACACCCTCTCCTCCCACAATATAAGTCACCTCCCACTCAAAGCTTATTTCGATTTCCACCTACACCCATAAAACGAAGCCCCCTCCCACCCCTCTTCTGTAGTTTTTATAATTCATGTTTAATTCATGAATTTTTATTAGATAAAATGAAAAAAAAAATTCAATTAAATATTTTCTTTGGTAAGTTTCATTTCTCATTTCCCCCCTCTTATTGAATAAAGACAAATTTTCAAAGACGAATTTGTTTTTAAGCGTCATTTAGTCTTGCACACCTTCAGATATTCTCGAGCTTTTGCGGTAATACTTTTTCACAAATAAATGGCCTTTTAAACTCGATTATAAACCTCTTAAATTTAAGGAATTAACTAAATGTAGAAAAGCGGGGAAAGCGTATTACTAAGATTGTATTTTATGTATACATTTCCGTTTAAAGGAAATCCGTTATTTCATAGAATAACTAGGTATTTCATGAAATAACTGGACAAGTCAGTTAAAGTATACAAAATTATTGTATTCTACGATTTATAACTAGGTATTCTATAGAATAACGATTATTTGAACGTTAAAGTATGAAATACGGCACTCGAAAGTTCTTTGAACTGGTTCTAGTTGCTTACAGTCAATTTTGGATCCCAATTCAAAGCGTCATCACTGCAATCCTTGCTCTAATAATAAATAATGAAAAGTAAAATAAAGGTATTTCATAAATTTAAATTAATATTCTTTTACAATTTTGTTTGAAAAAGTGTACACAATGTTTTTAAGAAGCTGCAATTGTTCTTCCCAGCATATGTGTAATTTTTTTATAATACTCTTAAATACAGCTATTTCTGCAACATATTTTTTCCCCTCCTTTCTGTTTAACTAATGTTAGCAAAATAATAAATTATATCATATGCTTTTTCTTATTATTTATCAATTAATCAGCACAATAGGGATAAAATGTATTTTTCGATAGATTTTAGCTATTTATGATCAATTAATTTATAAAATAACTTCGAAATTGTTTATTTTTCCCTTTAACGGTCTGTCTATAGTTATTTCAATTAATAGCTAGTTATTTCATAGAATAACTAGGTAAAGTATGAAATTTTTCATCTATTGTGTACTTTAACTGACTTGTCTAGTTACTTCATGAAATACCTAGGTATTCTATGAAATAACTGAATTATGCACTTAAACGGTAACATATATATGCACTCATGGACAAAAAAATTAGCGCACCAAGAAATAATTGCGGGATTGTAACGAAACTTGGCATGAAGATACATGTAGGGGAGATATGCAAATGGTTAGGAATGCAGCGTGATTGCGCATTACGTATAGCTGGTAGAGGGCGTTTAACGTCGTTCTCCGTGGAGTATAAAACAGGTAACCAAAGCTTGTTTGAGTGTGCTGAATCGTTTACAAAGGAAGTGCTGAGGTAGACATGTCATTACACCATTTTCGAAGACAATATGAGCAGTTGTCGCAGTATGAGAGGGGGAGAATCATCGGCATGATGGAAGCTGGGTGGTCAGCTAGGCGAGTAGCTCGTCTATTGGGGCGCTCTGATTGTGTTGTGAGGAGGTGTTGGGACAGTGCATCCGAGAGATATCATTTACACGAAGACCAGGCTCAGGACGCAATTGACAGACCAGTCGTCGAAAAGACCGCCACATCGTAAGAAATGCACGCGTACAGCCAATTGCTTCATCGGCCGCTTTCCAGGCACAGGTAGCACTTTCACTAGGGACCCCTGTGTCTTTTCGAACCATACGAAGGCCCCTGGTGTGAAGGACATTTGGGATCGCGGTGCCCATTACGTGTGCTGCCCTTGACGCCCACCCATCGATGCCTCCGTTTGGAGTGGTGCAGCGCACGAGGAAACTGGACTGCAGCGGAATGGAACCAAGTCGACTTTAGCGACGAATCCAGATTCAATCCCAGCAGTGATGACAATCGTGTTCGTGTGTGGAGACCCCGTGGTGAACGTCTCAGTCCTGCTTTTGCTTTAAAGCGACACACCGCTCCCACAGCTGCTGTGATGGTATGGGGTGCCATTGCCTACGATACACAGTCACCCCTAGTATTGATCCGGGGCACCATGACAGCCCAGCGGTATGTCGATGACATCCTGCAACCACATGTGTTGCCACTCATGCAACGGCTCCCAGGAGCCATTTTTCAACAAGACAATGCTTGACCTCATACGGCAATAGTGTCACAAGACTATCTCCACACTGTTACTACCCTTCCTTGGCCTGCCCGATCCCCAGATTTGTCTCCAATTGAGCCTATCTGGGATCATTTGTGACGGCGAGTTGGGCATCCCACGAGTTTGAACGAACTAGAGGCAAGGTTACAGCAAAAATGGAACGAAATGTCTCAAGACATCCCACAGAACTTGTATGCCTCAATGCCCGATCGTATCGCATCGTGCAATCGCGCTAGAGGGGGTTCAACAGGGTATTAAATCCTCCGTTCTTTTGTCTTTTTCTATGAAATAAATAATCTTTTTCCTTTGGTTTTCTAATCATTTACTTATATCAAAGTAGTCATAACGTATGTAAAATTTCGTTTCATTTTGATGACTTCTACTTGGTGCGCTAATTTTTTTGTCCATGAGTGCATGAACAAAAACAAAAAAAATAAATAAATAAAACTCAGATGTAAATTAAAACCTGTATAGAATTTCGAATTGCTTACATCTCGATAGTAAAATCACCCCCAAAAAACCATGTTAGCTATATCTCAACGATATCTAGATCGGGACAAGTACACTCTGTCTTAAAATTTCATTTTGTTTCTCCTCATTACCACAAACTCATGATATATACGTCGTTGAGTATTGCACATAACTCCCCTAATGGGCTGCATATTGGCAACTTCGATTTTGTAAACATGGCAAGTCCCCAAATATGAGAGCCATTTTCATGGTGGCACCATCTAATGCCAGCTCTTGCTACTAAATTTTGACGCTTGAATTCATTTTAATTCAAGGTCTCGTACATGCCACATAATCATATGGCATGCGTGCATACGATTTTCGAATCTAGAAAATCAATCAACTCCAGCCGGGTGAAATTTTAACCTTTCTTGTTTTCTCCATTGGTCAGAACTCAAGCAGTCCAGCAGAAAAGGGCACCATGAAATGATGAGAACAAAACAGAAGCGAAATAAAAAGAGAATTGGTGATTTTTTTTTATAAAAGTTTTTTTATAATCAACAAAATTAAATGAAATTCCCCACCCCCACAAAAGTATTTAAATTTCTTATCGCAGTCAGAAATGCAGACTTTATACCATGGATGGAGTGACACCGTATGTTGGCGATCACACCAGGCATAAACTAACAGATTTTGGTAGTTTATTTTTTTTTTTAGTTAGTATTTTTTTGAAGTTCTATAACTTTGCGCCGAAAATAATATATCATATTTCATTTAAGTAGCAAAAATGTGCAAAAAAACAACAGTTAGGTTTGTCGTTGTCTCTTTGAGTATTTATCTTATTTTGTGAATATCTTATATACTACTTGCAAAATGTTTTCTGCCTTCGTCAAAAATCGTTTTCTTCTTAGAGCTGAAATATTTCATTCTGCATTGTTTAACTAACCTTTTTCGTCCTCTTTTTCTTTTTCTGTTAATTATAATCGATAATCTTTTTCTTCGATAGGTTATTAATGCTAAGCCGTGGGTTGGTGTCTGTTGTGTCTGAGTTTTGGGGTGGTTGTTCTTTCCTGAGATACCAGTTTTATGACCATCCAAACCCCTGCGGGTGAGCTCGGTTTCCCTGGGTTTTCAATCTTGAGGCAATCTTCATCTAAAATTCAAAGAGTAGAGATATATTTCCAGGCGGGGAAGTATCTCAGAATAAATTTTCATTTGAGTAATTCAGTGCTTCTTAAGCTTTCAATATTTGCGACCCAATATTCATATTCAATCATAATTTTCATCATCCATACAATAAAAAAGTATTGAATTCAATAATACTATATTTGAGGCTAAAGCTACAATAACAACTTAAGTGGCACCGGCGTACATAAAAATCTCGCTCAGACAAAGTGTTAATTGCTTCGGACGTATATATACGTCTTTCCAAAATACGATCTTTACTGTGCACTGCTATCCATAAAATTATTCCGAAGGCTTTGGAATGCTATAAGAGGACTCCTTGACAGTGTTTACGAATGATTTACTTATTTCAGATGATTATTTATTCCTTTTCTCCCCTACCCCTTCCAATACATCACATATGCACGCCTACGTGAAAAACGTAGGCATCGGGAAGCGAATAGCCTAATTTTTAACCGGAAATTAAGGGATTAATTATAAACCGTACAAATTATCAAGATAAGAGTTAATTTTTGTATGTAATTGATGTATGAGATAAGCCCATGGGATCAATAGTAATTATTAAACTTGTTCTTAGTTTTTCTAAATTAATTATAAAATACATTGTGCAGTACTGATACATTTATAAGTACCGTAAAATTCGTTGTACAACGCACATCTATGCTTTCAAGCTGCATTTTTTAATTTTAAGGTATATTCGGCGTATAACGAACATCCCTTTTTTACGGAGAAATCTACAATGTACGTTAGCAATACTATTATGCTTTAAAGCCATTTATTTATACGAGGTATTATCCCAGGATTTTGAAAAAATAGTATATTTCTAGAAATACGCAACTCTTTAAGCTCATAAGGGATGTCATTTCTTAAAAATAAACCTCGATCTATGTAGAGGTCTGATTTTTTTCTACACTCATTTTTTATTTTTAAAATTATCATTTTTATACCCAACGTATAACGCGCGCCCGTAAATTACGATCTTATTTGTGTAAAAAGTGCGCGTTTTACGCCAGATTTTACGGTATATTATATCAGTGTAAATGTATATTTCATTTTTATTATGTCAGAGTGTATTTTATTTGCTTACTTTCAGTAGTATAATAATTTCTTTCTAAATAATATTTTGTTTTCAACTTTTCAGTATGCTCGCGCCCCCCTCGTAGAGTTATTACGCCCCCCCCTGCAATTTGAGAAACGCTGGTGTAATATTATACCACATATATTCATTTTTATCATACAATGTACTTGCAATGTTGTACAACGCGCAACTATCCAACAAATAAAAGCGATTTTATTATACCCTATAACTTAAAAAAACCAGAAATTTTTTCATGACTATTAATGCATGGAAGATGCAATGTAGAGCATTCATAACTTTTGCAGCTAAAAAAATGAACTGATTCATACAAAAATGAGTAGTAAAATAAAATATGGTGTTCTCTATATGGCAGTGAAGTAAAGATATAATACAAATGCTGGAGGATTTTTTCCAGACGTACAACAGTGTACCGAGCTTCGTTCCTATTTTTAACATTAGACAAAGATCATTCTTAAAGGGACACGCTGACAACTCCACAATGCTAGGAAGGTGTTTTAACGTTTCTTGACTGCACAACCCTAGTTTCCATTGAGTCGGAAGCATCGACAAAAGAACCACCTCCGAAGATTAACGATATTCGGAAGCCGAAGCCAATGTCATGTGGTGTATGCACCCAGCCTCAAAAAAAGCAACCGTCTCAGCCGCCGCATGCATTGGGTCACAACCTGCAGCAATGCGGAGGTTTGTCTGAAGGCAACCAGTTCTTGCCTTTATTGGGGTCAGCCATTTGGAAGGCAAC
Organism: Trichonephila clavata; assembly: GCA_019973975.1. Lineage (NCBI taxonomy): Eukaryota > Metazoa > Arthropoda > Arachnida > Araneae > Nephilidae > Trichonephila > Trichonephila clavata. Next base: position 25,026 of record BMAO01025593.1, on the reverse strand, counting down.
TCTTTCACCTTGCTCGTGGCGTTATGAATGTCAGATCTCTGTAGAACGTTCTGGGACCGGCTATTTATTTTCGTTCCTCCTCTTGACCACTCACTTTCCCGATCAATTGTTTGGTGAAAACGATGAATGAGTAGAGCGGTCATCTCGGTTATGGATGGTTATTTTAATGTGTTGAGTAAACGGAGAGGGTGGTTCGAAGGGGTGTTGCTTTGAATAAATTGGTAACGAGGCTATATTGTTGACATATCGTCTAACTTGCATTATGTGATGCTTGTTTTAAATATCTAATATGTTTTACGGATAGGTTAAATAGGTTTTAAATAAATAAATTACAGTTTAAAAAAACTAAAAAACACCCTTTTATAGTTAATCGAACTAAGTTATGACTTAATCCTTTAGTAGCCGGATCTGGAAATGGGATCTGAAATGAGTCGCCAAATGCGGGATGTGATCTACGCCGGGTATAAAAATGAGAGCTTTAAAAACGAAAAAAGATGAGCATAGAAAAAAATCAGACTTCCACATATATCGCTGCATATATTGTTGTTTACATTTAGTGACGTTTCTTATGAACTTAAAGGATTGTATTTCTAGAAGTATACTATTTTTTCAAAAGCCAGGGATAATACCTCGAATAAATGACTTCAAAACATAAGAGCATTGCATGTATATATTTTAGGTTTCTTCGTAAAAAAAGGGGTACACGCGCGCGCGTTATGCGGCGAATATGCCTAAAAATTAAAAGTTGCTGCTTTAAAGTACAGATGCGTGTTATACGCCGGATTTTACGGTAAATGTTTGTTGTTGTACGGTAAATGTTGTTGTACTTTACTCTGGATTTAATATTTTCAGAAATGAACTATTTTTCACCTGTCATAATAAAGTATTCGTTCCGCTTTTCATCGTTGTATATCAGATCAAATTGTGTACTATCATCCAAAATAATGGCGAATTATAGAGCAAGATTTCTATTTTAAGTTTCATCTTGGAAACTTCAGTGCTGGTACATCTGTCTTCTTATTCTGTTAAATTTCATGTTTGTCAAAGTGATGAATTCGAATTACAACAAAAAGAGAGAACGTAACATGAGTTTTAGAAAATTTCTAGAATCATATCAACATTTGTATTAGATCTAAAATTAACTTTTTAGTATTGTGAGCTGTGGGATTTTTCTCGTATTATAAAACAGAAAAGCAGCTGTGCCATGAGTAACCTTTACCTTGAACAGCTTTAGAACTATTTCTATTTTAAGATCTTTACAGACGGATAAGTTGTTGAATTTCGTCATTTTGGCTGAATAAAAATGCTTCTGTTCAAATTAATAATTGTTCCAGTGATTTATTATCACTACTTGGATATGATATAATCCTTTCATTAAACAATCGGAACAAATTTCAGTAATATATTTAAGGTTTGCTTTTTAGCAATCTGCAAAAAAAAGAAGAAAAAAAAAAAGACGCAGATTTATATAAAGACAATTAACAGCTATTACATTATTTATAAATTTAGTAAAATGAAATAAGCATCTAATTTTCCTCATGAAAAACAAAAATATATATATGCTGTTTTTATTCGAATCTAAGCCACCTTTTTTTCAATGCCAGTGTTACTGAAAATCAGATGCGGCTTAGAATTGAAGGCAAAAAATTTCGTTAGATGAGTGAAAAAGAACGTAATGCTGACAGTTAGAGCAAATACAGGTTCATGATGTTTTTTTTTAAACTGGTAAAGTAATTTAATTATTCACTTCTAATTAGTTCTTATTTCATTTTCTTTTAAATTTCGTAAATATTTGCTATCGATAAACCAATTAATTAACATTACCCCCCCCCTTTTTTCTTATAAAAACGCGTAGAGAATTTGGGGTGCGGCTTAGAATCGATGGTGGCATAGATTCGAATAAATACGGTGTATATATATGTATAAAAAAAAGGTGAATTTTTATTCTATATTTTTTTTTACACAAATAGAATTGATATTAATAACTTCTATATCTCCGAAATAAGCTAGATTCATGTGACGTAATAATCACATGATAACTGTGAACACATGTTTACAGCCAATCAGTTTACGCGCTACAGTGTTACCAACTTTTGCTTTTCACAAAAACTTATTTTTTAAAACTTACGTCTTTGTCAACAGCATATATGTAAATAAAATGCATTTGATTCAAAAGTACACATATAATATAAGATTTTTTTTTTCAATTTTCAAAAACTATTGGAAGAATCTTTACACTTGAACACCCTTATCCTCTTATCAAATTTGACATTTTATCTAACTTTTTTCACACAACATGTGTAAGTTCAATGGAGAACACGTGATTACATGTATCATGTGACCTTCAGGAATTTAGCCCATTCTAAAATAAAAACAGAACTAGATTTTTATCTAAATATTATTACGATTCAAGATAGCGTTCGAAGCTTATAAAACGCTAACTTCTAACAACTCAATTTAACACAACTCTTCAGATTATAATCAGAGCAAATTCTAGAACAAGCCAAACAGTGCAAATGCACTTGAACTTTCGAATATTAAAGAACTCTAAAAGACGAACCAAACGATAAAATAATGCATAACTCTTCCTGGAAGTAATTCTTAACTGGGACATGCATTTACGCGGAAATTTAATCCCAAATTGTCGAGTGTTTAAAACATATTCCTCGAATTTCAATAGTTTTAAACAATGCATTAAAAAAATATCAAATCGAGCTTCTTTATTCCTGGAAATCCGAAAGCACTTTACTCATAATTCTCTGTTCCTAGAAATAAAAACAATAAAACACAACACTTTTCCAGTACGTTCTTTCATAAGGGTAGTGTTTGCGATTGCGAATACAAGATGCGTCTATTTAGAAGGGGGGAAAAAAGAGCATCACTTTTTATTTTCTTTAACGCTTGTCAAATCTAAAAACATGCCTGCGTTGTTGTTTTTAGCTTCTGCAAGCCACCTCAGAACGAATGAGTGTGTGTGTGTTTCGCAAATTCTACTTGCATACAAAAGAACGACCTTAGCCGAGACGGTTATTACTAAATGACCTTTCGTATAATAAGCGCAGCGAAGAGAGAAATAATGATAACAACAAACAAACAAAAAAGCATCACGAAACCACAAAATAAAAAAAGTAAACAAACAAACGACGGGAAAAAAAAGAATGCTCATTCCGTAAAATAATAGAGAAACCAGGTTTCGAAAACGCGTTGGATTACATGAAAGTCGTCCGGCGGTTAAAGAGAAGTTCTTGCATTGTTTTTTGCGGGAAACGTCCTTGAGTTTTTCTCTTCAGCAGTCACGGGCCGAGGCACACAGGTGAATGTAACTGTAGAGGGTTGTTTGGGGCATTGTCTATACACCCTCACATCCCACCCTTTTTTCCTCATTTGCATGCCTGATTATTGGTCTCTGAGGTGATCTTTTGGAGAGTCTATGCAAACAGATGATAATTAATACACGATGACGTGAAAGATTTGGCAGACGATTTTTTTTTATAATTGAAATCGTTTACGTCTTTTTATTGTTCTGATCCTTGACTCTCGTTCAGGTACTGGTGGAAATTCATCAAATGATGATTATTCACGAACGACTTGAACGTGCTTTTATTTTTATTTTGGTTATGACATTTCAAAAGGTATAGAGATAATATATGATAGGTACAAAGAGATAAGAAATCAAAAGTATTATTATCGATTTGTAATATTTAGTATCGATGATGAATCTTCTTGTGAGGTTTTAATTTCTTTTTGAAAAATCTAAAAAGCAATCAATGAAGATTATATTTGCAATTTATTTAAAGGCAGAGAAGGATAGAGATGTAATTTATATTAAACACTAAAAATAATAATAATAGTAATAAATGGAAGTTATTTTTATCAATACACAATTCCATTCACGTATTTATGTTTCGGGCTCAAAAAAAAAAAAAAAGGGCAGAAGGCATTTTTACAAAAATATTATTTGTTCATAATGATCATTCTAAATTCTAAAGAAGAAAACATTAGATAAATCTGTATTTTTTACTAAACTGATTCTAATTTGAAATCAGAAAGACAAAAATTAAAAATATACATAGAGTTAACTTTTTCTCACTTAATACCATTCTAATCCTGGATTAAACAAAAGAAGAAAAAAAAGAATAGGAAGAAAAAATTTTTTAAAAAGTTATTCTTCCGTAAGAAAGGGATCTTAAAAAATTATACACGAATGCAAATCCCTTAAAAAAAAAATATGAGCAAACTTTTTCCCTTTATAAATGTTTATTTTTTAACCAGTAAAAAAACGGACCCTAATAAAGTTTAACTTAAATTAATACAGTTTGAAACATATTTAAAAAAACGAATTCAAAAATGCCTTTTTTCTTACATGCAAAACAAACTTAATTTACTTGAATAGCTCTGAATAGGAAAAAAAAAGCACTGTTTTTTTTCCTTTTTCCTGTATTTGAATTTTATTTACTGCTTACAACATAATGTTTAATTACCATCAATTACGCTTGAAAATTTATTAACACTTTTTCTTTTCCATTAACGTACTTTTATAAATATGTATCTAGGCACTTGTGTGTGTGTATGACTTTATAAAAAAAATAAATCAAGGAAAAAATAATTATTCCTTGTCAATCATTAAAATCAACTACAAAAAGAGAAATTAAGTTTTAGATAATTTTCAGCAATAAAATTTATTCACTGCAAAGCACACTTTTCAATTATTCATTTTCAAGTTAACGAGAACAAACAATATGTTTTCCACTCTTGAGTAGATTTCGTCATTTTAAAAACATCTACACTTTCACCGCTTCAATTCACGAGAGAAAAAATAAATAAATCAAAAGAGAGAGAACTGCAACTTTGACTTTTCACTGTTGTCATGGTTACTCCGTCACTCTCATCGTTTGTCACAAAGCGTTGTTCTTGCGACCTATCGAGAGCATGAAAACTGTTTAAATGTGACTAAGATAACCGCGCTTTAAATAATAACAACGAAAAAATGCTTTATTTTTATATTCAGCTTAATTATTTCGAGTTTTTAATGTTTATTTACAATTCGATTCTGTTATCAAACATATTTTTTTATTTAATAAAAAAAAATCAACTTTCTCTAATACGCAAACAACGATTAGCATATAAAAAGTGGAATAACTAATTCTTGCACTTTAAACCGCAGTGATTTGAGCACTTCTGCAAACGTCCTTGAAACGAACTGTTGATCTAGTTTAAGGTTGTTATTGGGATGAATATAGGCCACACACACGCCTTTTAGGATTTTCTTCCAGTTAAGTGACGTCATATAAGAAATCCCACCCCCAACTTCTCTCCCTTTATATTCAAAAAGCTCTTATATCTTTTGTTTGAAAAACTTTTGCGAATAAAACTCGTTTGTAATCGCCACAAAACGACCTCGATTGCAATAGACTTTCAAAACAGGTAATCCTTATTACAATCGAAAGTGAGTTTAGGTTAGTGGTTTTTTTTTAATTTTCATCTTTTATTTTGTTAGTACTGAGCCCATTCTTTACGGTGAGGCTTTTTTGATATTTCAACGCTGTTATATAATAAAATTACGTTGATAATTTCATGCTTTTGATTTTTTTTTCAGCCTATATTTCTGGTAATCTAAAATTCTTCATGAAGGAAGCATAAAAAAGTTTAAGCTTACTAGCAGTTTCTTACATTAGGATATACAGTCGGATCCCGATTTGACTGACTTCTATTTAGCGAATTTTTTTCTATCCCCAATTAAACCCAAGCAAGCGTAACGTACATCCTCGCATCGCCGGGGTACCCAGGGTTCTATGCTGTCCAAAGCCTGACTGACGCCAAGTACCCCTTTGTGTAAATGCTACTTGCGGCCAAAAAACCTGACTTTGCACAGGGAGGGATGGGGCTTAATATTCTCCCCCCGTTACACCACTGACAAAACCCCCAATTTAACGAATAATGAATCTTGAATTAACGAATTATTTTAGCAGGTTGAAAACACTTTTTTGTGTGTTTAAATTAGAAAAAATTGGATTTTTTTTTTGCAAATGACATATTTTTTTTGTCTGGAACAGGAAAAGAATTTTCTTGGAAGCAGCAAATTTTAACAGGAAAAGGTGAAGACTATTGCAGTAGAACGTCGTTTATTCGAACGTTTATTATCTGGAGCGTCAAATATCCGGACCAAAGTCATGATACGTTTTCGAGCAGTGCAATGCTCAACTGTTGTTTCATGTGAGCCAAAAGTGACGGGAAAACCTAAGGTAAGGGATGTTTGGGAACTTCAGTTGTGTAATTTGATAAACATGTTAAATGATGACGAGATTATGACTTCCGTGCAAGAAAAATCCGACCCTGTCGGCGACGAAACGGATGAAGACGAGGACAACAACAACGAAAGTAGCAAGGGTCCATCAAATGCTGATCTGTTTTTCTGCGTTAGAGACACCTATGGAATGGTACAAACAACAATCAGTGTTGTGGGGGCCTGTAGCCACCCCTTACATTCCTACCTTCCTATATATCTGAAAACCCGGCTAGATGTGTATGAGGAACTAAATGATCTAAAGACATTATTCCAATTCAAACTGATTTATTGATTCATATCAGTATTTAAGAACAGACACAACACAATTCTAATTAAGGTATATAAACTAGGGTAGAGTGCAGAGGTGAGATATAAATACGGAGATAATAGCACAGAATTTCAACTGGAATCTAAGATAGCTTAAACGAGCACATTTACAACTACGTCGCACACTAAAATCAGATTTTACTTAATCAAATTTACGGTACCTTGTTTCTTAATGCTGCAGATCCTTCACGGAGAATTTCAGTCACTCAAATTAGCTGGATGAATTGACGAAGACTCCACGCTCCGTAATAGTTAATTTCAATACTTTTCAATCTTCGAATCCACTTCTCTTTGCGCACATCAAAAGTATCAACCTCGCTTAACTTGTCAACTACGTGTCCACCTCTCACTCTCTTCACTTTACTTTAATTAACTTGACTTCTCACTTCTTCCTACTTAGCTCCTTTCAACTCGCGAAAACCGAATTTATATATTTCTTATTTACATAAATCACGCTTGGCTCTCGATGAAGGTTGGTTGAAATAAATAATTTGATTTAAAGAGAAAAATAAGAGGTTAGTGAAAACCCGTATAGATGTTTCTACTCAATTACTGCTGCTCAAGAGAATCAGAGACCTTGCAGCGAAAAAACGAATGTGTACAATGGTATAGCGAAAATAAGTGATTATTTTCCCCAATTAAGGTAAAATTGCGACATTTTGCACATATTTTGCTTTTTCTTCAAGAACGTTTCCCACATGAGATGATTTTCAGTATTCGTATAGTGTCCGGTTTCATATACTGCATGGATCGCATTCGGTTTTCGGTTATCCGTACAGTGTCCGGTCCCAATTGATTCGGATAAACGACGTTCTACTGTATTAGACTTTACAGATGCAGCTGAGTCATAAGTGTACCCTATCTATCGTGTGAGTCTTGAATAAGACAGGAAATTCCTTTCTTATCTCATCCCATTCCACAACGCAGGGGGATATTTTAAGATTTTAATGATTCTATTACATTTGATGATGGACTGCCTATTTGTACAATTGAAGTTCAGGAAACTGTTGATTTTTCAGAGCCGATGAATAGCAATTCTAATGCAGAAACTGATAACGAATCTCCTATCAAAGCTGTTACATTTTCTAATGCTTTACATTGTTTGGAAACTGTGAAAACATAATTCTCTCTTATGCAGCATGATGCAAATGTCAATATTTTCTTCTCTGCATAAAGTCGGAAAAGAACTTTTTCACGTCAGGAATCAAAAAGATTTTCAAACATCTATTAGTCAGTGTTTTAAAATTTCCAATGAATTGTGTAGAGGGATTCACTAATCGTATTTTTAGCTGTTGACTAAAAAGTCTAAAATTTTAAACTAGGGATATTAATTGTATGGTTTCTTACTGTACAAATTCTAAAACGGAAATGCAACAACTTAGTATTTTGTTAGAACCCTGATTTAACGAACAAAATGCTTGTCTTGGTGATTTTTTTTTTTTAATCTATATATTAGAGAAGATCTTTTCCGCAGAGGTGGAAATTCTGAAAAATAATTTTTGATCAACCCTTATGGTCAATGATTGTGACTAAATTTTGCTAAATACTATTTTTTTTATTTGTGATAATTTATAGAAGAATTATGTGCAATGCTAAAGGCAACAGATTTTGTAGAAATGAGCCGTAATCAGATAATCAAGATGATACCTAAAAAGATTGCCGGTTTTCAGTTTGGCTGATTATAAAGTCTCGCAATTGTCTTTGATGGAACGGCCATTCGAACACAAATACTCCAGTAACAAAATTATTGATGCGTTTATTATCTTTTATCATGCTACCATCAGCCAATTATTATTGATTGAATCTCTCTAATCTTTTGTTTGAAAAATACTGGGAAAAAAATTACTGGTATTTGATGTATCACACACAAATTTTAAAAGAAAGAAAAATTAAAAATTAATTTATTGCTTAACTATAGATAATAGTCGTGCCCCACGATAAGCACAATTGTAATTTTGCCAAAATGACGCTTGTAATATTTGTAACATCAAAATCCTACAGTTCCTTACTCTTGGATTGAAAATTCATCAAGTATTCACAAAATAGAAATAAAAAGGCATGAAAAAGTTTGTACGTTTAGATTACTTTGTGAGACTTTCGTTACAAATAAATTATAGTTTAAAAAACCTAAAAATAACACTATTTTATAGTTAATGGAACTAATTTGTAACTTTCTCTTTTAGTCGCCAAATCTGGAAATGGGATCTAAAATTAGTCCCTAGATGAGAGATGGGATCTGAAAATAAGAACGTTGCAGCAGCGTGGGGTCCACCAAAGTACAAGCAGCACGCAGACGAGCAACTGAGTCCATTTGTGTTGTCACTGCATCTCGATACACCAATTTCTTGAGATCACCCCATAGGAAATAAAATCCAGTAGTGGGAGATCTGGTGATCGTGGTGGTCATAGAACCGCACCCACATGTCTTATCCAGCGGCCGGAGTATGCCATATCCAGCCAATCACGTATAGGAGCACAGAAATGCACCGAAGCCGCGGGTACAGCTCTTAGAGTTTTTTAATGTACTCCCAACGAAGAATCTGAGTGTGTAGAGTTTGGGAGCTATTTTGGGACACCCTGCAGAAAAATTCAAAGAAAAAATATGCGATTAAATAATCGAAAAAAAATAGAACTAATTTTTAGCAATAAATGTAATTTTGAATTGTTTTAAGCAATCTCATAACGTAAACTATATTCCAAGAATTTTATTTTCCTTTCCTTTTTGAACATAACATTAAAAATTTATTCAAAATTGTCTGGAAGTTGTAATAACAAAAACAAAGAACATTAAGATTAAAAAAGAGTAAAAAAATAAAAAAACTTAACTCACAAAAAACATGTGCTGTTCCGTAAATTAGATTCATTCGCCACTTAGCAAATCTGCTTCGATAGCCGGAAAAAAAAATCTAATCTCTCAACTCAAGAAGATATTTCCACAAACAGGATATAAAGTCGTCTGACAAAAAAGATAAAAAAGAAGTTCGAAAGTACAGTGGAAGGTAAATATAGATCGCGCGTGCTAATGGTGGAAGCTATTGTTTTATGTTAATATTATCCCTAGTTAGGAGTTCAACTTGTATAGAAGGAAAACAATACTGTTTACAGTTGTTGATGTTATCATTAATATTACTCTAAAATAAAATTGCAAGTATTGCTTTCTTTAGACTTCCTGCAAACTTTTCATAAATATTGCAATAAAAATTCTTCCTATTCATAACAGGCATTTAGTCCAGCATAGATGAAGCTGAAATTAGAAGATTAACATTTAAACTGTCATGCCCGAGATCATCTCGGGCACGGCACTAGTGCTCCAGATTGTCATGCCCGAGTACTATGTGGGGTAAATTTTGGGCATTGGCGTAACGTACACCCCTGCATTGCGGGCGGGGTCCGGATTCTTAAAGGGCTTGACTGACGTCAAGTACGTATTTGGATTCGTGGCCCAAAACCTGATTTTGTGTGTGTGTGGGGGGGGGCTAATATTCTCCGTTACGCCACTGTTTTGGGGGTAATTTACTATGGGTGGTGTAGATTGCGGTGATCAGGAAATATCCTTTCATTCAACAATCCGAAAACGCCAGAAAAAATATCTTAAAAAGATATTTTTAGATTTACTAGACAAGAAACTCTCATTTTTGTTCTATAAAAATGTAGTTAGGAAATGCATTAGATTTTTAGAATTTCGAATCCCAATTGTAGAAGAGCTTTTACATAAATATGATGATGCAACTTCTGGACAAAAGAATCCTGGCAGACCACCGACAGTAGATAACCCTGCCCATGTAAGTGAACGACATTTTATATTTCATATGCCTCCTACTCCTATGAAACATCAGCCGACAAGATACCGCAAAGTTTGTTGTTCAAAAAAGGATGCAGATGGAAAAAAGATAAGGAAGGGAACACGATTCTGGAGTAATAATTGCGGATTTGGTCTGTGTTTGGAAAAGTGTCTCCAGTTATACCACACAAAACAAAATTACTGAACTACAAATAGGTATTCATTTTTATTTTCATTTTATTTTTTAAGAAAATAATGTTCCATTAGAAGCGAACTTTACCACTGCCTCGTTGTCGGCAGTCACTTCAAGAGAATATGCAGTTGCTACAAAACCTTAAAAAATTTTATACAAGTAATTCAAAATATCAATTTTTAACTATTAAGTATATTTTATTTTGTAATAAACATTTGATTTTTGCAGCAAAAAAATAAAACAATTTATGTACCAAACCATCAAAATAACTTCACAGTTAAAGGGTTTACACGCTGTTAGAAAACAAAGTAAAATAAATTTATTGGAATTTGTTTCATCATATTAATAACGCATTAGAAAATATTTAAAATGAAATATTCAACAAACATTAAGAGCACTGTTGTAAAGTTAGCTTAAACATGTTCAAATTAAGTGCTTGACGTTAAACAGAGTTTACAGGAACAAAATGATTAGCTTTTAAGCGCGTGGGATGAAAAATTAACTCATCTTTTAAACGCCCCAAAATGAGAAATACGTGCTGAATATAGTGTTTAAATAAGATTAAAACACTGGGCGAGAGTAATCGTTAATACTAACAAGTAAAACATTTAGTAAAAAAAGTATATTTTTTTTCTAAAACATTCAACTTAAAGGACTCAGAATAATAATAGAACAAATTAATTAGCATGATGTGAATAAACTCTACTTTTTAATCTCAAATTAAAGTATATAATGTTAGACGTATAAAACAATAAAAATAAAATAGGAATAAAGCGCAGTAGCTATTATTCAAATATCGATTGCTTAAATATTCTTTGCAATTGGTGATGGTAATAGTGTCTCGATTCAGCTTGACGAGTAATAGTTCAAGAGCGAAATTTTGTCAATAATTAGGAATTTTAATAATTAAGCTGAAATGTTTTAAATGCTCTTTCTATGTAATGATACATTGGCTGGACGCAAAAGTTATCCAGCCGAAATAAAGATAATACATAGATGCAACTCTGGAGTCAAACATCTGACAGTGATTGTGCGTTTCATTTACCTTGTGCGAAATTCTATTCTCAAATTTGAATTGCTGTGTGTTAATATTTGTGTAATTTTTTAATGTGTATCAATGTTTTTCTGTTAGAAGAAAATATACTGTGATTACGAGAGTTCCAAAATAATCTAAAGAATCTGCCTGTTAACTACGTGGAGCTTTCTTACATTTGAAAGACGCGACCGACCACGTAAAAATTTTAAGATTATCTTCATCAAATATTAAAAAATAAGTAGCAAAAAAAAAGCAAAACACTTTTTTTCAAATATAAAAATGTGCTAAAATAGTATTATATTGTATTCTATTTGTTCAGTAATACACAGAAAAAAGAAGTATTTAATTTCATAAAACTACTCATTTTTTTCAGTTAGGGCCATTTTTTTCTGGTAGTGTTATGTTAAAATGCTTTTGGGAGTGAGATTTATTGAAAAAAGAAATGCATTTATTTAGCTTATTATTTAAAATTAGTTTGATTTTTTAAGACCTTTTTTTTTGCGGGAAGTATGTTCCCCATCCCCTCTACTGAAAGTTATTTAAAGGTAGAACATCTTATGTTTTGTGTTTCTTTTTTATATCGCATCACATGGTGTTTAAAACATAATCCATAAATATTAAAATGTACAAAAGAAATTATAAATTAGATATATTTTGTTTTCAAAAATTTAAGAGTTTAATCATATTGCTTCCCATGAAATTTCAAGAAACAGAGGTCAACACATAATGGGACATTGCAAGCTGCACAAACGTATGTTATTTTCTGCTCATGCGCTTTAATAGATCATAAACAGAAACGTCTGTATCTTTTTATAAAGTTGGCATATGGTCACCAATTTTAGCCAGTCTTTCGTTATCTGGAACAGTTTTCTTGTTGCTCAAGAAATTTACAGAACGACTTTTTGGTAGGTGGTTTAACGGAGAGTATTAGGGCCCCCTTGCAAAGTCAAGTTTTGGGCCTGCTAAGACTCTTCCCCCCTGCGATGCGGGCAGGGGCGTAACAGAGAATATTAGGGCACCCTGCAAACTCAGGTTTCTGACCCCTAGCCCAAATACGTACTTAGCGTCAGTCAAGCCTTAGACCCCGTAGAGTCCCCCCCCCCGGCAATGCGTGGGTGGCGGGTATGTACGTTACGCCACTGCTTTTCACGTGAAAATCCAGAAATCAGTTGTCATGCTAGCCGAAGTCGTGCAGCAGAAATCATAGGTGGGAAAATAGCTTCCTATCGATATTTAAAATTAATTAAGTTGGTGGGAAGTTCCCACGGTCTTATAAAGGGTTAATGTGAAAAAATGCCGATTTATAAGACATCTCTAAATATTACATACAGGGTACAAAGAAAAGCCTATATGTGTTGTAATTGTTCGATTATGTATTAATACTGAGGTATTTGTTCCGCTGAAAAAGTGTTCCAGAGTTTAATCGCTCTTGTTCTTTAACTTTGGATGAGGTTAGCAATAGAAATTCTTCACCCCCCCTCCCCAAATAATATTACAGAACAGTGAAAAAATACCAAAAATAAGCAACATAAGAAATAAGTTTTCACTTTTTTTTATTTCCAATGGGCTGTGGATTGTATTTTACCATGCAGACCTAGTACATTCCCAGAAGCTGGTATCTCTTTTTAGTGCGGCACCCTATAGGCGGATACCAATCGCCGCAGGGAATTTTGACGCCCAATTTCGTTCCTAGAGGGGTGGGGCACCTGAACTCTGACGATGCGAATCTGTACTAGGATTTAATTTTGCCGACAGCACACCCAATCCAAACAGACACTCTAGGAATATTTTACATGCCATATAATAATACGACATGACTGTGGTCGATTTCACCGACTTGGGCCGGGCTGAACCCGCAACCTTAGGTGCAGAAGGCCAGTGACAAACCAACCACGCCACCTTGTGATTTGAAATAACGTCTTAGAGACGTTATTCATTTCATGTGCCATTGTAGGCTTAGGCGTCTCTGAAACATCAATAACTGTCTCCGACGAATAGTGATAATCGTGCGTGAGGTACCGGAAATCCGCCTTCCCGGTGAAAAAGAAAATATGCCTAAAATTATATTTTATGTTTATGTCAAAATGGTTAATTGTCCACCATTCTGTAGCTTTCGCTTTACAGCGACAAAAAAAATTCCGGAAAGCGTTCATTATTGCATTTATATTTTACGTTAAATGGACATAAGACCGCTTCTATCTCTTGAGGGCTCAAACCTTTAAAATGCCCTAATCTACACCCTAATGAAATTTTCATCGCTGTTTCGGAACACGTAACACACACAAAACAAGAACAAAAAAAAAGCGTACTTTAGCGTTCAAGCATAGCCAAAGGTACGGGGAAAGGGGGGATGGTGATTAGCACTGAGTTTGGGATTTCAAAACAGTTTTCCATGAAAGTGATTTTTTGTTTCTTGGAAAGTAATACAACTTTTTTTTTAAATTGTTGACAAATGGTTCGGAAACCGGGGGGAAAAGATAGTAATTAAACCGAAAAAAAAACATGCTTTTTTTTTTGCGACATGCAGAAAAACTTCAAAGGACAAATCACTATGTTGACTCTGATTCGAAGATCAAAACCGACTTCAAATCTGTGTCAATGACGTAATTTGGAACAGCGAATTTTTTCGCGTTTCAGAGGAAAAGGTATTTCCTTCTGTTCATTCTATAAACGAAATTTTTAAACTAGTAATATCGAAAATGCTTGGATAATTTAAATAAATGTATGCAATGTTTGCTAGAAATCCGTAATTTTTTGAAAGTTTTTTAATTATGAGATATTTTAAGATATTATTTCCTTACTTTTTTGTCTTAGAAACATTACCCACAAATTGTTCACCTAAAGTGCTTTGTACTAAGTTTATAGTTAATAAACCACAGCATCTCTGCAATTAACAAAAATTGTTATCCTTTTTAAAAAACCCAAACAATCATAGACTATTTCCAACGTTTTTTTAAAAAAATTTTTTTTAACATTTATAAACTCCGTGCACCACCGAACGTATAACACGGGGGTAAACAACACAGACAGAAGAAAGGTTTACAACGCAAACATCCATGCCTTCTCCGGGATTCGAACCCAGTCCCTGCGGCACCGCAGTCAGCTTCACTGACCATTATACCGGATGGGCGGCTATTTCCAACGTTTAGTTACAGATTTGTGTTTGGGCTACAGTTGTCGATTAAACATAGTCACAAACGTGTGGTCAGCGTTGTTTCTATCGAGTCGAGGGTTCAAATCCTGATACCACCAAAGACCTACCATTATGTCTCCAAAAAAGAAACCTTTGGTTTACCCTTTACGCCGGAAGCATAACGTGCACGAACTGTCTTTGAAAATGTCTTTGAAGTCGCCACTCTCTTTCTTCTATCCCGGCTTACAGATGACTATTAGTCCAAACACTCAGTTGGGGAAGGAAGCTACCAGTTGTAGTCCCTTTGTATTAGGTTTCCCTTGTATATATGGACGCAGCCAAACAGAATAAGCGAGTACTTGCGGCAAGGCTAGTCAGAGACGCACACTCGGTGAAAATATGTAGGACGAAATATAGTCTCCACATGTTGGACACAAGCCCGTTTCGGAGTACAGTTCAAATGTGCCGGCCGATTGCTCACGCGCACCAATGGAGTGGGATTACGATCGGGAGAACCGGTGTAAATGCAGTAGAATGTCGTTTATCCGAATTAATTGGGACCGGACACCGTTCGGATACGCGACTGTTCGGATAACCGAAAACCGAATGCGATCCATGCAGTATGCGATACTGGACACTATACAAATATTGAAAATCATCCTTTGTGGGAAACATGCTAGATGGAAAAGCAAAATAGGTGCAAAATGTCGCAATTTTACCTTGATTGTGGAAAATAATCACTTATTTTTCACTGTACCATTGTACACCTTCGTTTTTTCAATGCAAGGTCTCTGATTCTCTTCAGCAGCAGTAGTTGAGTTGGACAGCACTCTGATTGTTGTTCGTACCACTCCATAGCTGTCCCTCTAACGCAGGAAAACGTGTCAGCATTTGCTACTTTCGTTGTTGTTGTCCTCGTCTTCATCCGTTTCATCGTCGACAGGGTCGGATTCTTCTTGCACGGAAGTCACAATCTCGTCATTATTTAGCATTGAAAATCCACAGTCTTCTGCATTGCATGCCATCCAGGTTCCTACATCAACAAAACTCAACAAAAGATCACGTATACACCGCCTCACTTGGAAACAAACTGACCTAATATTCCGCGCAGATGTTTACCAAATCTCACAACTGAAATTCCCCGAATATCCTTGACTTTGGGGTTTCCCGTCACTTTTGGCCTCACACGAAACAACTGTTGAGCATTGCACTGTTCGAAAACGTATCTTGACTTTGGTTCGGATACTTGACGCTCCGGATAATAAATATTCATATAAACGACGTTCTACTGTACGTGGCACTCGCTGATGAGAGGTGACGAGGGGCGTTAAAGCGACCCACCCCTGGAATTTAAAGGGGTTGGCTCGGAATTTGAGAGGGACTTTTTCGATATCTCGATCTCGATGAATTGACGGAATCTTCGCTCTCCAAATTTTGAGTTGTGGACGCACTCAAGCTCAAGGACCTACTGATGAATTTTACCGGGTAAAGAACTTAGGTGAATCGTGAACTACGGATTTCCGGAGTCAGCAACGCAACGACTGGGCATACCTGAAATAATCTTTGAAAAAGAACTTTTTGACAGCGAAAGGCTGTATTCTTTATTATTGTAATATTGAAATGATAATTATTAATTATTTAATTCCGGAATAATTTGAACACACACATAATAATAAAATATTCAATAATTTTGAGCAATAATATCACACAATATTTCCTAATATAAATCTGAAATAAATGTAATAAGCACAAGGCCTTTTTTTTATTTTTATTTTTTATAACTAAAAGGAAAATTAAGCTGAAGGATTGAAATATTGATCACACTATTATCTGTTGAAGTTGTTCTGAAAGGATATACGCAAATAATTTTCACTTGTGTTTTTATTTGTATTAAAGCAATTATTTTTATTTTTTTAAACGTCAGAAGTTTCAAAAAAGTGTTGTTTTTTTGTATGTTCTTTTGTGCACTCATCATGCTTTTTTATAAAATAAAAAAAAAATCCATTTTTTCTGAAACTTTGATTTTTTTGTGAGAAATGCTTATGTGTATTAAAATTTTTTTTTTTATCCTAATCAAAAACAATCATAATATTTTAATCTCTCCAAGATATATAAGAATAACAATAATATATCAATATCTTTCCAAATTGCAACACATCCAAACAACAAAATATTTTAAGATACAAGTAAAATTATACTCTGTTCCTTGCTAGGTTATATAATTACGTCTGTTCATAATATATATTTTAATTAAATTTTCTCGGTGTTTTCCGGAAATTTATGTAAATCAATTGTTTTCGTGCTTTTATTCTGGGAAAAGCATCAAATTCTAAGAACTAAAACCCTAATTGATTCCACTTTTCGACGACTAGATAATTTAAGTCTCATCGATTTTCCCGACTTTCCGTTAAATGATTATTGCAGAACAGCTATCTCATCATTGAACATCGAGAATTTAATCACTTCGCACATTTTAAATGCTAAAATGATTCATTTAAATTCAATTCAGAGAAGAAAGAATCGTTGCTGAACTGTATGATATTTTTTGTTTCTATATATTAGTGGTCTTCAAACTATGCTCCACGGAACCTTGGGGTTCCACAAGGCATACTCAGAGGTTCCAAGAGTTACAATAAAAAATCGAAACTAAACTTATAAATGTGTATGCAAAATGGATCCACCTTCTCCATGATGTTTTTATGCCCAAAGAATTTAAATCTCATCCTTATCATTAAGAAACTGAACATTTTATCTATACATAATAAATTTGTATTTTGCACAGTACTTTTAAACTTTATTATAATATAACAAAAAAGTATTAAAACGTGTTATCTTTACATATATATTGCCAACTTGATAGTGAATATTTTATTGTTTACTATACCGGGTTCCACGAAATAATTTTATATTGGTTAGTACAATGTCTTGCAAAACTAAATAGTTTTCTAATAGAAATTCTACCTTTTTGTATTCGTAGAAAAAACACCTACAGTAAAGGAGAGGGAACAACTTATCAACATATTCAATTTTAAAAATCTGAATTAAAGAAAAAACAGCTCCTAAATTTTATGTTTCAAATTCGTGCAAAATACACAGTGTTTCTCACACAGCTATAAACATTTTAACGTTATTCAGAACTATGTATATAAGTGAAAAATATTTCTCAATGGGAGTGGCTACAAAAACAAAGTATAGAAACAAATGAAGACTTTGACAGAGTTTGTGTGAAAAAATGCAAGCACATTTCCCAGTTAATACATGAGTAGGTGACACTTGAAACAGAATGTTATTGATGAGTAAATTAGTTTAAAAGTAGATTAATATTTTTAATTTTAAATGCAATACCTTTTTAATTACCTGTACATTAATCTATTTTAAATATTATTTTAAGATATTTTCTTCTAAGAGTGTGTAAAATAGGGTTCCTCGGAAATACGGGTTCTGTGAGTTTTTAAAAATTTTGAAGACCACTGACTGCTCTATATTAACTTTCTCTTGCAATTCCATGTTACAAATAATTTATAATTTTTAACTATTAGACTATTGAAAGTTGGTGCGTGTAATATTCAACGAGAATCTTAAAATCTGGATGTGGTGTGGAATTTAGAGGAGTTAGTTGCATAGGAAATGTTCTTTCGAAGTTTCCGAAGACTAAAACTAGCCTTAACAACTTTAATAAATGTGAACAGTTCTTTTCTTATTAGTATTATTCGCCAAACTTATTAACAAACTGTCCTTTTAAAATGACTAACAACGTTCGAAATGGTGATATTTTTTTTAAAAAAAAAATTTGATTTTCAGTGTCAGTTGAATTAGGAGATACATATAAAATTGTTTAAAAAATATATTAGAATAAAAAATTATTCAAATGTAGTTTTTAAATGTTCATAAAATAGAGAATGAATGATTTATTTTCGAAATATTTTCCTCATATGAAAAATGCTTCGATATAATGATATATGATATTATTATGATAATATTATATAACAAAGACTTTTGTAGAGTCTGAACAATTTTTAAAATATATGATTCAGAAGTTGACTTTTTTTAGATTATATTTCAATATCAGAAAAAAGAGAGTGTAGAGAAATTTAAAAAAAACTCATGTTATTATTTCAATGGGATCGTAATTATAAAAACTGTTAATTTTTCAAAACTTTTAATTCAGTCTCTGTAGAGAATTCTTAGCTATATATAGGCCAAATAGTACTATTATAGTAGCATTTTTCATAAAAGAAGAATATTTTAAAAATAGAGCGTTCTTTCTTCATTTTTTACCAAAAAATTGCATTTAAATAATCTTTTTTCTTGTAATATTATTCGTAAAACAATTTTATATGTATACTCTAATTCAATTGAAACTAAATATCAAAAAATCAATTCATTTATACGCTTTTTCAAAATCATGGTTTCTGACGCAGGTTAACAAAATAGATTGAGTCACGTTTTCATGACGTCTTTAATTGCTTCTGGATTGCCAATTATATTTTCAGGATCGGATTCAGATTTAGACGATCTTTCTGGTACTGAGCAAGATGAGGTACCTCCTACAATTACAGCTCTTGTTACTAAATGCAGAAATGGGAATTTATTTTTTTCTTAGCTTCCCCGTTCTAAAAATGGATATTAAGTTTGTATCCACAACAATATCCATTGTGACGTCAACTGTTTTGATCAATGAAAAAAGAAAATGGCCAAATTTGAGAATAATAAAGGGGAAATAAAAAAGGAACAAAACTTCCAGGGGGTTTTAGAGTTATAGGTTATTCATTTTCAGTCATTGTGGTCTTACCTAAATTGATAAAAAAAGAAAAAAGAATTATTTCTTGGTTCTGATATCCGAAGCGATACTATAATTATGAGAGATGACAAAAAACAATGGTGTATTGATATTTTAATAGTAGATTATTAATTCTGTACCCAGTAATAGTAGCATTTAATGATGATAATAATTTTCAACCATTCCACGAAGGTGTTTATGCACGAACTTCCTGGAGCCAAACTTCCGCAGCGTTTGCAATATTTTTTGTGCGGCTCTGTCAAGTTGGCGCCCGTATTGAAATCTTGGAACAGCCCCTTTTCCTCAAAGCATTTTTTTAAATAGCAGATTTACTCTTCGATAAAGAAGCAATCAAAGGAAAACCGCCGACCACCTACGAATCCAAAGACAGTGTCTTAGATGCAGTTTCAAGAATCACCCCGAAATGATAGCTTCTTATTGAAGCCGAGGAAATGACATGCAAAACCACAATCAGATTTTGCAATAATTGCAAGAAATTATCGGGATAGTATTCAATATTTAGAGAGAACCAGACTAAAAATATATTTCAATTTTAATAATATGCTGTGTTTAGATTTCATGTTATTCATCTATGTATTCAATTTATCCAGTTTTAATTTATACTAACAATGAATATGACAATCTTAATCTTATGTTCGAAGAGAATGGAACGTCGACCCTCCAACATCAAAATCTATCCACCAATGGGATAGAACTTTTATGGAGACGGGAACTTGGGTATCTCAAACTGGCAAGTTTTCGTGATAGAAGACACTGTTGATCTCATGTGCGTGATTCATTTTGTAGGAGTCCTGATAAGTCTATTAGGCAAGCCAGTATCAACATTCCATTTTGTTCGAACACGTTGCTGTACACGAGTGAATGATTTAAATTCCGTTAACCAAAGTACGCACTGCACCTTTTGCTGTGGCATCCACATTCTTACTAATGAAGTCAGTGTAATAAGTTTGTCGTCTGCGATTGCCGAATAATGCACGCACGTGCGGCCGATCGGACTAGACCCAAAAAAATCTCGGAGAGTTTTACAACCCATGGATGAACAGTTTATTACATTCTGATGGGTAGTTCCGTAATAATAGGCCATTACTTTTGTATACCTTAGGCTCTGACACCTTGTATATATAGTATCCATATTCGGTGCATCTCATTCATTCACAGTTACTAACGAAATGAAGAGCAATCAATAATATTTCCTACATACAGCGTAAATCATCAACAACTTCTGAATGGAATTTTATACACAAAAACCAGAATATGTAATTCACTTCAGTTCTTAATCTATTTGCATAAGTTAACTTTGGGAAATGATCTCGTTGGAAAGAATGGAAAAGATCGAACACAATAAAAGTGCATTAAATGCTGTCATGGTCACCTGACTGCAGTTCAAAACATTGAGATCCATCACAAGTTGTCCATGAAAACCAATGGGATGATACCTTGGGGAAAAAATAGTTAAAATGTATTATCAAAGCGTTTGGCTTGCGTGTATAATTCCTTAGCTAATTACTAAATGGGAAGTATGTAAGTTAAGAATCACATACAATTTTAAAAATGTCTATTGTTGTACAGTTTCCATCAATAAAATTTATAGTTTCATAAGTGCTCTAGCAGTTTCAATGGGCTAAATTCATGACGATCACATGATAAATATTATCACGTGTTCTCTATTGAATTCAAAACTGTCATTAGACATGTATTTGTTGTTCTACCAGTAGAATTTAGATACAACTTCAAATCTGATAGTTTAATAAAAATGTTCAATCACAAAGAATCTTCAAGAGGTTTTACAATTTTTTTATTTTTTATTTTCAATGTCCAGGGATACAAAAGACCACTACACCACAAGGGGGTAGGAACAAAAACAAAAACAAAACAGATAAAGTAGGGGGGGGGGGGAACTACGTGGCGAGAAAAGTTCATGAACCTAATAAGTAGCTTGCCTATAAAGATCGCACAAAGAGGAGCCTTTTAGTGCTGGGCAGCGACGAATGCGGTCAGCATCCATGCTCTCCCAAATATCACAGAACGTGCAGAAAGGTACTTGTACAACATGAATTAGATGAAGATGTTTGAGGAGACAATCATGACGAAACTCGGCAACTGCTTTACGTCTTGGCCACATGGGAAGATCCTTAAGATTATTCCACCAGATCTTATTGGAATTTCTCTCTGTGTATTCAATTGAAGTGAGATCATTCATCTTTTTCTTAATAATATGCTTGGCACTGGTAAAAGGGACAGCTTTCCTTGTTGTCTGTTGAATGGAAGTCCCCTTCTTTGCTACGTGGTCTGCTAACTCATTACCAGTTACACCGCAGTGTCCACGAATCCACTACAAGACGATTTTCTTAGAGTACTCAGACAGACTCTGCAGCAGTTTTTTACAGTTAAGAATGCTAGAGGAGGTAGGAGTAGAATTTGAGTTCACAGCAAAAGTAGCCGCTTTTGAATCACAGAAGACAACAGCCCTAGTAAAGCTAGGGTTTATCAAAATTGGGAAAAATAAATTATTCATATACTATTAAATCAAGTGCATTTTTATTGATGACAAATAAGCACCTTTTGAAAGAAAGTTTTTATAAAAAGCAAAAGTTGGCAACAGCCAAATGCATGAACAAATTGGCTGAAAGCAAGTGATTGCATTTATCATGTGACTATGACGTCACATGAATTTATGAACTGATTGGCTAAAAACACGTGATTGCAGTTGTCATGTGGCCATGACGTCATATGAATATAGCCTATTGCTAAGTAGTACAAGACTTACCAAGCTACGGGATGTACTTATCGTCTGACCCCCTTAAATTTGAGTGTGTAAAAAGTTTAGAAATGAAATCGAATACTCCGTACTGACCTCGTGTTTCGAAACTGTGTTTTGTAAATGGATTATAATTTTAACATAGTGGTGTTTTAGTTAAGTCAGAAGTTGCAGTCTTTGTTTTATAGAAATTGATGTACTGGACTAGGAAAGCAATTGTATGTTAAAACCGACTGTATATCAAAATATTCTAGAGGTTGCGGTGTGAAAGATTTAAGAGATACCAGATCACAGCTATCGGCTTCGTCATTCGACAAAAACTCAAATCTAGGGCTACATTATGAATTATCCAGCATGCAATTCATGCAGTGTTGTAGCCAAAGTAGCCATGTGGTCATGGTTGAAAACTCGTGCCAGGTATGGCTTCTATCAAGATCTTCCTTCCTTGCTCAGTGGCTCGAAAGCCCAGGTGGACCTTGGCCTTCTCAAGAAACCTTTTCCAGGCCAGCCTTTTTCCTGCTATTTTTCTCCAATTCCTAGTTCTCAAAACTAGGAGATTTACTCTAGGTCATCAATCTATCTAAGATTTGGCCTACCCTTTCTTCGTGTGCCAGGTGGTTTAGCATTGAAGACTTTTTTAGTAGTGCGGTCTTCGTTCATTCTGACAACGTGATCTTCCCATTTAATTCGTTGTATTTGGATGAAGTTTACAATGTCAGATTCTTTATATGATTGATAGAGCTCTAAATTTGATCTTTTTTGCCATGTTCGATTTTCCTGAATTCCTCCAAAAATAAATCTTAAAATCTTCCTTTCGTAGATACTTATCATGTTCTCATCTGTTCGTCTACCAAGATCTGGTGCCACTAAAAATCAGCTATGCAAAGGAAGTTCCTGAACTTTAAATTTGTCGAGGCTTATATTCCTTATATTGATGTGGTGGGGTCAAGGATGTCTTAAGACTTCTTGAGGCCCTGTGCCCTTACACAAAAGTGGACCTTAGACTCCTACACAAATATAGGTTCCACCTAGAGTAACAGTAAACAGTACATAGCATACGTTGTCAGATATTCGTACAAACCCGAAGCAAATAAATATGCATGACTTATAATCACACAAACCAGCTTGACCGACTGCCGCCATTTGACTGAATGAGTAGTGAGGATGTATGATGGTAGACCTAGGCCTATACATAGACAACAGTTATCATATGTATCTAGTTGACATATTGTCCGAAATTCCCAGTTTTTCAGATAATTCAATCAGACATTTGACTGTTATTCGGAATCGGACACTTGACTGTTAAAATTATTCAAATCAGGATCTTATTGAGCCCGAGTAGAGAACGAGACGAGGCCCCCATTGTGGCCGAAGCCCTGGACCTAGTTGGCCCATGCCTTAAGACGTCTATGGGTGGGGTGTGGGAATTTGGAGAGTGGGGTATCAGCTCAAGTGTCCTCTTCACTTGACCATGGTTCAAAATTACGATGGCCGTCGCCATTAACCCTGGTGTTGCTCTGTAGGGTGACGTTAATAAAAATCTTCAACTGCGGTTGATTGTACCTAACTTGAAAACATAATAGCAACTCTCGTGCATAGCAACTAAATCATAAGGCTTGGATGTAACTAAAAGTTCAATATTTTCATCAATAAAAATGTCTTTAGAAATCTAGATAAAGTTTAAATATCTTTTCCGCGATGTTTCCAAAGTCAATCTTTTTGTTTTATTTCAAAGAGAATACTTCTTTAAGCAAGAATATAAAATTTTCTAGCGCTTTAGGCGCGGAATGCCTATTTTCTAGGTTAATTCCTGCACCGGTTTTCTGCTCGGTAATGTAATATATAGATTGTGTTCGCCTCTAAAAAGAAAGACTATGGAATTCCACTCATTTTTCTCAAGAGTGGAGCCGTGACTGGATTTCGATTCAATATTAAAGTTAAACAATGGCTCATTTAGGTCGCAATGTAGCCGTTTGACATCTTTACAGGCGACATGACAAAATGTGCTAATGGCTATTTCATTAACTTCAATGGTTTTAATTCGGTAGATATGTAATAGGGTGGAAGGGAATTTAACCCTTTAAGGATTTTTTAACGCAAAATGTTCAAAAAAAGGCAAATTTTTTTATTGCTTTTAACCAAGCATAATACTTAACAGAAAGCAAAAATGGAAAAAATTTCAATTTTAAAGTTTTTACATTATTTCTTATTTTATAATTGTGGAACACAAAAATCCCCAAAATGTTTGCTTTTTTTTATAAGTACACTCAGCAAGCATGCCATGAAAAATGTTTCATATATCTTAAAAGAATTTCGCTCCAAACTTAAAAAAAAATGTCATGTTAGTACCTTTTTCAAAAGGTTGAGGATTTTGTGAGTGTGTGCAATATATGCACACAGAATTTGAAGTATGGTGTAATACTAAGTCTTAACTTGCAATGGGAACAAAGATAATATTGGCTTTTTTTGGACTATTTTTCCACTTTCATTTCTTCTTTAGCAACAAATTGCGCATTGCCTTGCCACTCCCTATTCTTTATCGAATATTTCTAAGATCAAAATTCCTGCCTTCAATGAAAAATTCCCACTTTCACCTCAAAGAAAATTCCAGACGAGAAGTATTTCAGTACCATGGACAAACTGCATCTCTTAAAAACAATTGCACTTATAATCTCACTAGAAGAACTAAAAATATAGACACAAAGATAAAA
>BMAO01025592.1:0-38750 GCA_019973975.1 Trichonephila clavata | reverse complement strand
AATGATGGCACAAAGACGCCAATAGAACATGTTTACGAAAGGAAGAATCGTTGGAATGCTGGAATCCTCACGATCACAAACCGAAGTGTCTCGAATGCTGAATGTGGACCAGTCTGTGATCTCAAGACTGTGCAGAGGTTTCAAAGAACGGAGATATTACCCGACAACCAGTATCAGGTCGACCAAGAGTCACAACACCTCGCCAAGACCGATATCTGGTAATAAGTGCGCGATGTCAGAGGGCAGTACTGCCAGAGCACTGGGTTCGGCGCTCACAGTTGCCACAGGAATACAAATTTCGAGACAAACTGTTTACAGGAGACTCAATCACGCTGCCTGTAGACCAGAAGACCAGCAGTTTGCATTCCCTTCACATCTGTGCATAAACGTGCTCGTTTGAACTGGAGTTTGAAATATCAACATTGGAGTGTGGGAGAGTGGGCCAATGTGATGTTCAGTGTCCCGGTTTAGTTGAGTAGTGATTCTCGGGGGGTAACGATATAGAGAGAACGTGGAACACGTTTTGAACCAAGAAACATAACGGAAAGACATCATTTTCCATCAAGGGGAGTATGGTATGGGCAGCATCATGATGGACGGCCACACAGACCTCCATTTCTTTGACACAGGGTCTGTGACTGCTCAAAGATATAGAGACGAAGTCTTGAGCCTTATGTTCGCTTGTTTCGAGGTGCTGCGGTCCTGACTTCATATTCATGGATGGTAATGCGCCATGTCATCGAGCGGTGCTGATTGATGACTTCCTTGAAACGGAAAACATTCATTTCATGTCTTGGCCTGCGAACTCCCCTGATTTAAATCCTATCGAACATGTATGGGATATGCTCGGGAGACAAATGCAGCCCTTTCGCACCCACCAAGCTCCGTTACAGAACTGAAGAGAGATGTCCAAGAAGCTTGGAACTGTTTGAGCTCACAACTCATTTATCATCTCATAGCAAGTATGGTAATCGCTGTGCAGCGTGTCTGACTGTCAGAGGTGACCACACGCCTTATTAAACTGCAGCACCAGTATTTTATTTAATGTTTTCTTTCATTTTTTCTTTAAAGTGTGAATCCTTGCTATGCTCAGTTTTCGTTCAAACTGATACTTTGAATAATAAAATTAATTATTATCATTCTTTGATTTGCTTCCTTATTTTATAACCATTTTACACTCGCATATCACGTTTCCCGCCATTCTGATTTACAGTTCCTTCTTTATTCACATAATTATCAATTATGCTTACTTTTGGACACCAGTGCATATTCTTCGAAGAATGTATGGAATGGGTTCTACGAAAACACTTTCTAGTTCTAGGGGTGCCTCAAAAGCACCTTCAAGTGCTAGGGTTCCGTAAGTTGAAAAAGTTTAAAGACCACTGATATACCTTAATTAACATCTGTTATTTTAAATATATAAGGTAACTAAAACTCTATACTCAACAGTTTTTAAAATTCCTTCAACAGTACATAAGTTTTAATATATGCAACAACTTCGAATTTTTTTTGCGTTGTTTCCATTTTAAAGTTACGAAGTTTACCGCTAATAGTCTTTGTGTTTTGAAGCGAGATGTTAAAAACAATCACTAAACCAATTTTTAAAGAGTATTCCCCTGAAACTGATTCAGAAATAACTGGCGTTATTGAGCATTATTGTGACGAGTAAAATTTCATTTTAGGCTTAATGGTTCCCAAGCTGTTTGAAATAGAGTTTTTAGCATAGGGTAAAGGGCAAAACTCGTAATATCTTTATATTATGTAATATCTTGATATAACGCTCTTTAATTTTTTTTCTATAAACTTTACATCAATAGGATTATTTTAATATATTTTAGCGTTTGGAGTAATTTTTTAAACAATTTATAGACTGAAATGAATAGTTTTAATATCCTTGCAAAGGAAGTTTAAAAAAAATATTTAAAGGAAAATTTCAAAAAAATGCTTAAAAATTAACCATTGTAATCTAATAATATTAACCATATCTAGATAATACAGGTGTTAAATTACATAAAGAAGCTAGTTGGCTGGTTTTAATTCCCACTAACAAGGTAATAGAGTGGGCGGTTTCCAACTTTTAAGCATTTTTAGTGAAATGAGATTTCCGGCGACAATTCAGAAATTAAAAAAAATATATTTTTAAGTTGTTAAAAGAAACTTCCAAGGTAATGTTACCCCTTAAATATAAGTTTTTGGTGAAATTGAAATAGTTTTAAGGAAGAATTTTTAGAGAAAAATTGAATTTAGGTATGCAAAAGTAGAAACTCTAGTCTTTAGTTAGTTGAATTAAAAAACATACTTAAACGCATCCAATCTTCCCATTGTAATTTTGTATATCTGCAACTTCATTATTGCTGTCTATTTCTTACATTGGTTACAGTTATTTACAAGGGGTCATTCCTAGTGTATCAACTTAAAAAAGATAAATGTCGATAAGCTACAATCATGCCATTGTATTCTATTGTGTTTTAATATGAGAAAAAAATGCTGCTTAAACTATGTAGTTGATTAATTCAACTTTGAATGAATATTTTGTGAGTCGTTAAACAGTCAAAAAATGGTTAATAAGATTTCATGATGGAGATTTTAATCTTAACGACGATCTTCGTGCGGGTGCAGTAAAGAAACTTGAAGAAGAAGAATTTTTAGTTTTGCTGGATCCAAATTATGGCCAAATTCAAGAAAAACTTGCAGAACAGTTAGGATATATTCATTAAGCAAAATACTATTTCGATTATATGGAATGGTAAAGGTACAGAAGGAAGGAAAATGGATTGCTCATAAACTGGTGGAAGTAAATGGGAAAAAAAAGAAGAGTTAACGACCCACATGAATTTGTTTTCTCATTACAAAAGAAAGAGTTTTTTTCACAAATTCATTTCGAGGGATGGAGAAGGGATTTCATACGACAATCCTGAATGCATAAAAGTTGGTATATATCCAAGCCAGTCGTCAATATCTTTTTCAAAAACGAATATTCATGACAAGAAAGTGTTACTGTGTGTCTGGTGGGATGGGAAAGGAGGTATTTACTTTGAGCCTTCTGGAACCTGGTCGAACTTTTACAACTGAAACTTATCAGGCGCTACTGATCAAGTTAAGGGATGTTTTGAAGGAAAAAAGATCAAGTTTTTGGTGGAAAGTAACTTCGTTTCATGACAATGCTTGCTCACATACAGCGAACTCAGGCACTCATCCTCCTCCTCAGACTGGGAAATTGTCCAGAATGCGGCCTATTTTCCAAACTAAACTTATTTCAGACCCCCGATGTCCATCGCCAATGGATACCATCACTTGCTAACATTAGAGGTCATGAGATCGCTGATAGACTGGCCAAAAAGGGTAGTGAGAATGAATTGGCTTTTGGCACTTTGCTCACTTATCAAAAACTGTACTTTAATGCCAGATGTAAACTAAATTTAATATGGCGTATTCTACCTACTCATCTATGGTACACAGGAACATCCCCTGACCTTCTGCTGGAAATCAAATATATCCATGGCTCCCAGACTGCTCAGGCTAGACTAACAAGTAGCCACTTGAAATGTCTTTCCTTTGAAAGTGCCAGAAAAATCCCCCCCCCCCCAATGGTAAGAAATGCCGTGACCGTCCAGCTTCCCAGGATCACATTTCGAGATACATCGGATTTTCTAAGGGGAGCTTAGCAACTTATCCCCTATTATCATAGATTTCTTGGTGGTCAACAACCTATTAGAGCATATCTGTGTGAAATATGCTAGATCAGTGATTCCCAAAGTGGTCTATATAGACCCCCAGGGGTCTATGATGATTTGTAAGGGATCCACGATAGTAAAAAAATAATTTGGGGGTCCATGAGGTGTAAATGGGGGTCTATGATTGTTGCTCTCATTAAACCAGAATGTGACTAATATTAAAAGGAAATTTAATCAAAAGTGGAAACTAGACTTACCTATTTAACAGATTTATTTACTAAATTTAATTAAGTTTATTTGCAGTTACATGGCGACAGCATAAATGTGTTATTAGGACCACATTTTACACAGCCTTTCTTGCCAGAATTAAGCTGAAGGAGCATAATTCTGGACGTCACCAACATTTAAATGCCTTTTTTTTTTAGATTTTGAAACTAGGTTTGAGAATGTTTTGACTATCGTAGTACCACAGAAGACAATGAATTCATATAGTCACTTTGAAAAAAAAATCAGAGAATTAAGCACTAGGAATATGCACTAACGAATATCTTAAAGTAAATTTTAGAAACTTTGTCAACAATTTTAGCTTTAAAAAGATATACCTGTTATTCCTTCCATATTATGGAATATCTTGAGAAAGCTTTTAATTGTTTTTTCGATTGAAAAGGTGCGCTTGCCAATCTCCAAAACAAAAAAACAAAAAAAAAGAAGAGGAAAATACTGGACACCATTAACCGAGGAGATATTTAGGGTAAGATGATAAGATTGATGCCAAATGTTGAAAGTTTATTATTGCATCCCCAGATTCCTCCCTACCTCAAAAAGCACTTTACTTTACGTAACAGTTATTTTATGTAACAGTTATTTTATGCATCAGTTAAATTTTAATTTAATTAACTATCTAATTAAATTAATTAACATGTTTTTTCTTAAATTTTAAACTATCCTATACTTTATTACAGTTAAAAATTTTAATCTTTTAAAGTAAATGGTTCTATACTTGCTGTCAAAAACACATGTTGATAAATTTGCATAAATTTAATATTAGGAAAATAGGGGGTCTACCCCAAACTAAAAAACCTGCCAAGAGGTCTATGAGGCTAAAAAGTTTGTTAACCTATGTGCTAGATCGTTCAAGGATAAGAAGCAGCATCACAAGTCTACATTATGAAGAGAATAATCATTTTATAATTAATAAGATAATTTTGGTTACATCAAGTATACAAATGCTAATTTTGAATGCGTATTAAACATATGTGAGATCGAATAATATATTTTCTGAGGAATGCATATCCTTTCACTTTCCAAGAAAAAACTCTTAAAAATGCATTACTTTTCTTTCCTGCTTGTTAGCCTTCACTAAGTACTGATTAGATTGTACTAGGAAAAAGAAGATGATGAATGGCTTTTATCACGAGATGATCAATTTCAATAAATTATTCTCGCGGGAACGAAACATCTATTGCCCATAGAACATGCCATTAGATTCCCTCGAATGGTTCGAATTTATTTCTTTTAAAGAGAGGAAGCTGCACGGTAAAATGTCTTTTAAA
This sequence comes from Trichonephila clavata, assembly GCA_019973975.1. NCBI lineage: Eukaryota > Metazoa > Arthropoda > Arachnida > Araneae > Nephilidae > Trichonephila > Trichonephila clavata. Next base: position 33,523 of record BMAO01025592.1, on the reverse strand, counting down.
TTCCGGGAGGAATAATCTGTTATGAAAGTAAATTTAATTTTATTGGCATGCATGCGTAGCAAAATCTTTTGAAAGATGACTGAGCGTTAATAATGAGGATTATTAACAAACGCTTGCCTTCCAATTATACGATTTTTTATTTCTATGATTTTAATCAATTACTGCTTTTAATTATTAGAGTAAAATTGTAGGCTTCTTTTTTATTTTTGTGTTGCTTCACTTCTATGATTTTATTTCATTCTATTTTTTTTTATTTTACTTCTTTCAGTAAAAGATTACTTTAATGTTCTCAATTTATTTAATGCCCGTATGTTAAGGACTGGAGTGAATTTTATCTTTGAATGATTAAATTTTTTCCCCCTTCGCACTATAAAGCTGCCCGAGATGGCTATTGGCGACGGTCCTCGACATTTTGAACCATGGTCAATGATGAGGACGACACCGGAGCTGGAACTCCTTCTCTCCTAAAGTTCACACCACACCAAAGGGAGAATGTTTGAGCCTCTACATATTAAACTTGCATCGGCCTCCTCTGCACGGCGGGTTTTCTGCGGTATTAGTCTCGAACTCATGACATGCCAGTTACAAATCCATGACCTTGACCTCTGGGCTACCACACCCATGAACTTTATCTCTGAATAAAACTTTCTAATATTTACGAATTATACTGTCGATCAATTTCACCAAAAAAAAAAAAAACGTCGCATTTCAAAAGACTTTTCCAAATGTAATCATTGTATTTATTGTTTTGTATTATGAGTGGGAATAGTTTTCCACTACTGGCTGCCCATCGTGGCTTTTGGCAACGTTTTTTGAATCGAAAAAAATTGTCATCGACGATATAATGCGCAAGTACTAACTCTCTTTTCTATTATATCGAAATGACAGAAAAGAGATGAGTCAAGTTTGTGCCAGGATCTGATAAAATTGAATAATGTTATAATGGCTAATATTGATTTAATTTTAGTCAAATATTTCATGGATTTAGTTTTAGCCATAAGATCAAGAACACTGGCGTAGCTAACTCTGATGGGGCCCTGTATCAAAATTCCTTCGGGGCCCTTTTTTAGATATCGGAGCCTTGTTAGTATGTCTGTAGTTACACATGTTGGGACCCTTGTAGCTTTGAGGCCCCGTATCGTTGATACGGTGATAGCTACACCCTGGTCATGAATCAAATTAATTGCTACTTGCTTTAATTTATTCCGCATTCCTGTTTGATAAAATATTTTTTTTTAGTCTCATTAATAAATCTTAAAATGATATTTACTTCCGTTATAACTTTCAAGCTGAGAATTTGCAATACAGTTCATCAAATGAATCAATTTACCCTTGAAATAGTTTCTCCTATTTTGAATTCGGTAATTGCTTTTGAATATAATAAAATATTTCCATTAGAATAAAAATGGGAGATTTCTACCACCCCATGACTAAAAGAATTTATATAACTCATTTCAGGATTTCTGATTGAGGGATTTCTGATCGTTAAAACTCGTTTAAGATACTTTCAATGATTAAATGAATGCGTAATGCAATGCAGGTGCTATTGGCAACGTACCTCGTCATTTTAAACCATGGTCAAGTGACGAGGACAACTCCCGAATTCGCACTTCAATCTTCGTCTGCTTGGAAAACGGTAGTTGGCATTGGGAAGTAAATCGCGTTGCTTTTTATTGACAGTTAAGGGATTAATTATGAACCGTACAAATTATAAAGATAAGTGTTATTTTTTGTACATAATTTATAGTATGGCAAGCCCATGGGTCACTGGTAATTATTGAATTTGTTCTTATAGTATTGTTGAATTAATTATGAAATACATTCTGCAATACTGATACATTTTTTAGCTTATTATATCAGTGTAAATGTGTATTTTATTTTTTCATTTTGTCAGAAGTATTTTGTTTGTTTAATTTTCGTAAATTAATAATTTTTTAAAATAATCTTTTGTTTACAATATGCTCTCTCCACCCTCTTAGAGTATCACGTCTCTCCCTAGGTGAGCACCCCCCATAGTTTGAGAAACGCTGGCTTAAGCCTAAGACTTTTTAGAAATAGAAAGTTCACATTTTGGTCCTTTCTAAATTTAATATTAGGTAAAATGTATTTAGAAGCAAAACTATAAATGTGTTGTATATACGTTTGGTATATTTAACAAATATTTTTATTGTATTTATAAAATTTTATAGTTTTGAAAGGTGATGTAATGTAGTTCGTGGCAATATCAATATCATTTTAGAACCACGTTTTCTTCTCGAGAATAACCCAAATAAAGAAAATGCAACTAAAAAGAAAATGTCTCGAAAGTTTAGAGATCTTTTAAGAAAAATAGTCACTTTAAAGATATGTTAAAAGTTCTTGTTTCTCATTTCAATTGTTTTCTCTTGTTTGTCAACAAATTAAGTTAAATAATTACTAAATTACAATTTTATTATTGCTAATTACTTATCAGTTAAATATAAAGCTAATTTTCAGTTTTATTTCAGTTCAGGGTTTTTTCAAGAGGCAATTTAACTATCATAACAATTAAACGCAATTTTTATTTTTTTATAAAGTATTATTGCTTTGGAAATTAATAAATAAAATTATTTTTAAATTATTTAGCACTCTCAAAAATCAAAACGTTAATGGTCAATACAGAATTTTTTAAAAAAAAATAGTTTTTTAAAAGTTATGATGTATATGACTGGGCAAGTTATTTTTAAAAAAATTAAACATTACGTCGGTTTTTTATATAAACTTTAAAAATATAATGCAATTATAAAATTAGCTTAAAAACGTAATTATTTTTCAATGACCTGATAGAAGAAATTAAGCAGCTGTTATTTTTAATGAAAAATCATTAACCACGCATTATTACACTCTCTCTGTATGGTCTAATAAGTTTTCATTTTTCTTTTCAATGCATTTTGAAAAAAGTTCTTTTCATTGTGTGGCAATACGTAACGCCAAGAAAAATATATATTCTTTAAAAGAATATAACCTATATTGCCAATATCATTTATGAGTAATTCAGTAATACAGGTTACTTTATAGAATATTTATGATTAAAACATTTTAGAAATATCTCTCTATTAACTTGATTATCATCAATAATAATGATTTTATTATACGATAGTTAAAAAATGAAGAGAATGAAAAAATACAAAAGTTTTATGTAAAATATTTTGGTTATCGAAATACAATTTCAAAAAGACTCTCAGATTTAGAAGTCAAACTACAGTAAAAATCGCTTAACACGAAACTGATAGGGCTGAAATATTTTTTCGTGTTAAAGGATATTGCAAATATGTATATATATCAACTAAATTAAGTTTATTTTATTTACACATAATACAAAATTTTCCACTTTTTTCGAAAAACAAAACATTTATTGCGTTTTTGGAAGATAATCTGATATTATTCTTTGAATTATGTTTTTTAGAATCAAATTGTAGACAAATTGTTCGATATCGTCTATTTTGTTCATTTTACGATTGGAATGTGCGCCTAAATAACTACGCTTACTTTTCATGCTGTTCCTCATTTCGCATGACGTGGGAACAGAAGCTTTATTACTCATTTTTGTCGTCGGAATCTGCATCATTGATATTTTTTGAGCTTTGAATAAACTCCAAAATGTCTTTGTCTGCATTAATTAGGACTGTACACACATTTTCATCATCTACTGCAACGAATTCTTCCGATAATTCAGTAGGATAGTCCAAACCGGCTGGTGTTTTCCCTTTTTTTGTTCATTCCCAGACAGGAAGTCTTTTCGTGTTAATTGACTTTCGTTTCGTGTTAAGAGAAAAATTGCATGAAAATACATAGTAGTTTGTCGGGATCGTTGTATTATATAGTGTTAACCGATATTTCGCCTTAAGCGTTTTCGTGTTAACCAATATTTTGTCTTAAATATTTTTGCGCGTTAAACGTATATTTCACTTTAACATAATAACACAGTTACACTTGACATTACGATAGTTAGCTATTAACGTAATTGAAGATCGGATTTTTTTATGCAGGATAATTTAGAAAATCTTTCATTTCGTATGGCTGATAAACTAAAAATCATTAAAATATTTTTTTTTCATTTAAGGAAGGCTAGGCTTAATTAATAAAAGCCTAGAGCTACAAGACCAGCCTTTCAGAAAATAAATAAAGGATTTGTAAACAAAAGGAAAAAATAATAAAAAAATGATTGATGTGTACAGGTTTTCTATTCTAAATTAGAAAATTTGGAGCAAAAATTTACAGAGAAAAATTATAGAATCTTCTTAAAAAAATTCAAGAATAAAACAAAAAAGAGCATTTAAAAAAGAATACAGAAACAATTGAAGTCTTATTTTCATACTTTACAGCTGTTCTGTGTGGGAAACATTGGTTATACGGCATACATCAACGGGACTGTGCAGTTCCTGTCACACTCTATTCATCATGATACTATCAATGTTATTGACAGCACGTGTTATCCTTCCCGTATTATCTGTGTTATCCGAAATCATGGTCTTTTATATAAGATCAACTTTCTTAACCCCTTTGCCGTATGATGTAGCAGAACTTCAAGAAAGGATAACACATGCTTTTAATAACGTGATTTAAGTAGAGTGGCAGGAACTGGACTATTGCATTGATGTTGTCATATATGACCAAGGTTTTACACATAGAGAACATCCGTAAAGTATGTAAACAAAACTTGAATTGCTCCCGTATTCTTTCAATTGTTCTTTTTTTCCCCTGCATTCGTCTTAGATTTTTAAAGTAGTGCTTCGAAACTCTAGAGGGAATTATGAATAATCCTGTATTTGTGTGAAGTAAACATAAATACCAGAAAAATCCAAATGCAAAGGTGTAACGATCTTTTTAACTCTACAATAGAACTAGTTTTCGTTTAAACACTATTTCTCACGCTGTTATTTCCTTCCAAATTGGCTCACTCTCAGAGTATAACTGTTCGAAAAGAACATTTGCAAGAGGAAAAGATTCGGAGCACACAATCACTGAAAGCCAGCGCATCGAATCTCCTGTGACATTTGAGTAATTCATGCCTATTTTGTTCATATTAAACAAATCGGTGGAAAACGGAAGCTCGATTAGACAGAGGTGTCGTGCTCCAGAGGCGTGACGCCTGAAGAAAGCTTTCTGTCATGCCGCGAGCGTTCTTCGTGACGCGTCTTTTGTTCAAAAGTCGTGGACTTTAGGCGATCGTAACGTAAAAGGGAAAGACCGTTCGGAATTTCCTTGGCTTTATTTTACGCTGAGGTTGTAAATACAAAAATGTGTTTGGAGAGCTATAAATGAGATTTACGATAACAGAATTGAATGTAGGAGGATTTTGGGAAGTATAGTTTAAAAAGAAAAAGATAAATTCTTTACTGAAACTCGTACAGAGTGGAATTCCATAATGAGGTTCTAAAAGTAACTGGATAGTAGTTAATTGGAATGCGAGACTTTTATGAGTTCTTATTTCATCTTTTGTGGCATTTATTTTATTCTTACAATACCGCAATGTATATCTTTCTGTGAAATATGCATTAATATTGCGAAACGTTTTGCTTGCGTTTTAGTGATGCATTGACAAACGAGAAAAGGGCGTTTCGAATGTAAAATTATTTTAAGGTATCCAACTACGTTCGGAACCGTGATTTTACAAAAGCATACAAACAATATTTTTTTTAATATTTAGCGTCTCTCCGATTAGAATACACGAATAAAGTTGTTTTAAGAATATTATTACTATAAAAAATTATTTAAATGCAATATTTTGGCAGACAATGAACATAGAATAACCTATTTTCAAAACATTCTCTTCTTATGAAAAATCCTTCTATAATAAGGACATTTTGCTTATACATAGCTAAGACTTCTCTAGAGCGACTGAACTATAATTTTTGAAAAATTTACATTATTTGCAGACTTACTACCAATTGAAATAATAATCGGTGTTTTCTTGTTAACAATTTTCAAATCTGATGTATATTCATAAATCCACTTCAAAGTTATATATTTCAAAGTCCTAGTTCAGGCTCTGTACAGAGGTCTGAACTATATATAGGAAAAATATTATTATTATAGGAGCATTTTTCATAGAAGAAAAATGATTTGGTAGTACGTAATTCTATGTTCACTTTTCGCCAAATTATTGCATTTAAATGATTTTTTATTGTAATAATATTCTTAAAACAATTTTATACATGTATTTTAATCTAAGTGACACTAAATATTAAAAAGTTATTCGATGGTGCGCTTACTCAAAATCACGGTTTCGAATGTAGTCGGATACCTTAAAAAGTAAGCAGAAAAAGAGAATTTTTCTTAATTTGAAACATTAGAAGGTTCAAAGGTATTTGTACTTTAGGAAAATGTATAAGATGAAAATAAAATATTTTTAAATTGCTCGCTCTGAATAGGTCCTTAGAAGCGTTTTCTTTATATAACAAGCGAGCTTCATCATTGCTATGTGATATTACTTTGATGTGATAAACTATTAAAAATAATTGAAACTCAAATCTTATTTTGGACATGGAAAAGATAATCTCTACTTTGACGATTTTTGAATTATTTAATTCATATTGTACACTTAAGGTATTCGGCTACCCTACAATTGTGAATTTTGCCAAAAATTGACATTTTTTTATGATTTTATTTTATAGACCATCTTTTTAGCTTTATAAAAAAACAAATTTATTATTTTTCGTTCACTAGAACAAAAACTACAAGTGTTTTAGTAAAAGCAAATGCCATTACTTTAGGTAAGATGTCATATACTTTAAAACGCGTTTTACTCGGAATGTGTTTTTTTGAAAATGCTCAAATGGGACCAGCGATTGCTAAAAAAGTTTTGAAAATAATTCACTGGAATTTTTTCTGTATGTTCTGTATAATAGTAGAAGTGTTTTAACCTTCAGATTTATCAATCACTGTTTTATTACAAAATTTACAGCCACCTATGTTAATATAATCACTGTTTTCTTAAGCCATTTCATATAATAACTAAAATAAGGTGCTCTAGTTTTCGTAAAAATTAAAACATCTCTTATCCTGAAGGTTATTTCAAAAATGAATAACATAGCAACACATCAGAATAGAAAAATAGAAAATTTGTTCATAAACTTTTGGTGCAGAATGAGACGCGTTTATGTTATTTTTCATAAATTTTTACCCATTTTAGTAATAATAATTACTTTTCTCTTCTGAAAATTTTAACATATTCTTCTTAAAATATACTAAACAAATCCAAAAACATAAAAAAAATCCCCGCATCTCTATTTGTTTTTTTAAAAAAGCTGTCGCAAGTAATCGAATATCTAACAACGAAAAATATGTGTTTTGAAATAAAAGGAGTTTTAAAACAGAAAACCATCTTTGCAAGTAGGCAATGGTTAGTTTTATTTCTGGAATATGAAAGGATGCTAAAGGTAAATTAGAAGGTAAGTTTACTAATTTACAGTTAAATAAAATGCTAATAATATCACTTGCAAAAAAGTTTGAATTAATTGAATCAGTTTGAAGAATAATCATGAAAAAGTGCAAGATAATTTTAAGATACAATGATACAATGTCAGAAAAATATTGTTTACTTCTTTAATTCTAGAAAGGGAACAAATACCATTTTTACTTTCATATAGTTTTTCTCGCAACGTTACAAAAAGAAGCTATCGAAGGATTTCCTTTTCATAATAATTCTTCAATACATGATGTTTCAAAAATAGTGCCCAAATTCTGCACAGCTAGATTCCTTGTTGGAAGTACGTATAAAATGTCCATAGAACTGTACCTATACCATCAATAGTTTATGAGAAAATACGAAAAAAAAAGTATGACGTCACAGCTATATTAGACACCTCCATAATAGTATTTGCAAATATTTATAAAGGCAGATGTTCAAAGTGTCCGCTGTGCATATCGAGGTAGGCTTGAGCGTGTCGTGGAATGGATGGATGAATGTACATGCCGAAACAGCACACTGTCCACCGAAGTACTAGCAGCGTGCAGACAAACAACTTTGCCCGTTTCTGATGTCATTACGTCTCGATACACCAATTCTTTGAGAGTCAAAAAATACAATGGTATGAGATTTGGAGATCGTGGCTGCCATAGAACTGGACCCTCACGTTCGATCCAGCGACTGGGGTATACCATATCCAACCAATCACGTACAGGAGCGCAGAAATGTGCCAGAGCCCCATCATCAATTACCATACTTTTCTCGTAAACGATGGTTTTTAAAACTACAAATTCGATATGATTTTTAAAATCGGGTCCATCATTTGTATTCACCCTGCATAATTATATTTCCAGCAATTTTGTAAAATAGAATTCTATATTTGTTTATTATAATAGTTCTTTTTATTAGAAATAGAATGAACTCGCTATATGCATGAGATATCTTTATTACTTGAAAAAAAAACTAAGGATATTCCAAACAAAATACACAAAGATACACCTTGATAATTAGTTTCACAAATTAAAGGTTAAGGATTAAAGCATTAATCAATAGCTAAACACTTAAGGTATCCGACTACTTGTGATCACTTTTTTTTTAAAAAAAATGGAGATATGAGGATTTTTTCGTTGGTTTTAGATTTGTTTAGTACATTTTAAGAAAAATATGCTAAAATTAAGAATAGAAAAAGAAATTATTATTACTAAAATGGGAAAAAATGGGTAAAAATTGACAAAAAATAACATAAACTTGGCCCATTCTGCACCAAAAGTTTATAAACAGATTTTCAATTTTTCAATTCTGATGAGTTGCTATGTTATTCATTTTTGAATTGACCTTCAGATAAGAGATATTTTAATTTTAACAAAAACTAGAATACTTTATCTTTATTATTATATGAAATGGCTTAAAAAAACAGTGATTATATTCACATAAGGAGCTGTAAATTTTGCAATAAAACAGTAATTGATAAATCTGAAAGTTAAAACATTTCTACTATTATACAGAACATGCAGAAAAAATTTTAGCTAATTATTTTCAGAACTTTCTTAGCAATCGCAGGCTCCGTTTGTGTATTTTCAGAAAAACACATTTCGAGTAAAACGCGTTTTAAAGTATGACATATATATCTTGCTTAAAGTAATGGTATCTGCTTTTACCAAAACACTTGTAGTTTTGGTTCTAGTGAACGAAAAATAATAAACTTGGTATTTTTATAAAGCTAATAAGATGGCCTATAAAATAAAATAATAATAAAAAATGTGTCAAATTTTGGCAAAATTCACAATTTTATAGGGTAGTTGGATACCTTAATTCGTAATTCGGAATATTTTTTGAATCACGAATTATTCTATTTAGGTTTCCAAAAAAGAAGAAAAATTTAAACAAAGGATTGAAGAGTAAAAAATTTTTCATCAACATAATGGAATATTTTCCATCTATGTCAGATTATATACTTCATAAATACATAACAAATACATAACCATAAATACATAACTAACAGACTGAATTCTGATTTCTTAGAGTCAAAATATAAATATTACGTACTTTTATCAATAATACGCCCATATATCTATCTTGTGTGTTCCATATATAGATTTATTATGCATTTATTTTGCGACAGTTATGAATACAAAAAAATTCGATTTTATGAAGTCATTTGCTTCAAATCACAAATAAGCTATCATAAAACAAGGTCTCACTCGTAGCCTCATTTCCGCATTTTTTCCATTAGCTTTATTGAGATGAAAAGAATATAGTTTCGAAGAAAAAGCGGAATATTTAATAAAATAGGACTGAAGAGCACAAATTCAGAAATAAAAAAACCCTCAATAATGTTACTTTTTAAAAAAGATTTTATAGATCACATAAGTAATGCTTTTTAATGTATGTATTTTCTCTATTGAATTGGCAATGTATTGTTCACATTTATGAATTCAGTAATAAAAACAATCTAAAAAGTCGGGCATAACTAAGAAGACTTACTTCTGGTATTGTGAAGTTTTTATGAAATTCCCATAAAATATTCTTGTTGAATGAGAATGGCAGCTAAATAAAATACGATTATCAAAATTAGGATATGCTCTTACGATCTATACTATAACTATGCTTTACTACGGGGGGGGGGAAGGGTACCCTCTCTGTTCGCCTAATGGTGGATAAACCCCTATTGCACGAATTATACAAATGCCCATTCTTATTGCTCAAATTGTAAGAATGTCATTTACATGTATTATGTAGTTCTATTTTTTTTTCAATCTATTTAAAGCAAGAAAAAAAAATAAATTTCAAGTCTTCATCTTCGTATTTTAATTTGTACTTCAATTTAGTACCTCTTCAAGAGCAATGTTCCTAGTCACCTTTTCCTTCAAATTGCACTGAAAATATTGCTATTGCAAATTTTGCATAATATTGCATAAAATAGCATAATATTGCTTTTTTTTAATTGCAAAAAATTTCCTCTCAATTTTGAAAAATCCCATCGAATTAAAAAAATTGTAATCATTTAACAACTTTCTGCTCCTTAAATTCATTTATAGAGAATTTATTACTTCTTATGAAAAATAATCAAACTTTATATATATATACTAGCTGTTACCCGCCCGCTTCGCTGGGTATTTCATGATGTTTTATAAATTTTTACTGCTTATATATATGTATAAATTATTGATATCTAAGTCCTAGCATTAAGAATTCGATTGAATTGAAATATATACTTATACCTGTAACTGTCACCTGTTGATAAAAAAAAAGGGCAGAACTCATCTAATTTGTATTTTCTAAAAATCTCTAAAATTGAAGCATAGAATGATGTTTGCTCTTTCGTAACTCAAAAACCAAATGGATTCCCACAAAACCAATTTTCGGTGGATCTCTACTCCGTAAATTGAACATGCAAGCCAAATTTCAAGTCTAAATCTAACAGAAAAAAGCAAAAGTTTTACTATCAATATCCCCGTAATCCCGTTGAGAGCCGTTTTCCAAAATTACCGCTCTTAGAGGATTTCAATTCAACAAAAGAAAAACGCAAACCAAATTTCATTATTATAGTCCTTGTAGCTCGAAAAAAGTAATTTTTTTGTCAATACGTCCCAGTAACCCCCTGCAACCCCAGAACTTGATTTGATTAAAATTTATTCTTAGTGGATCCCTATTCAACAAAAGAAACATGCTTAACAAATTTCAAGTATATGGGTCTAACAATTAAAAACAGGAATTTTTTTCTGTAACTCCTCTTGACCCGCGCAAACATCTTTGGGGGTCAATTTTAATTTTACTCTTTGTTAGAGTAACTCCATTCCATGAAAGGAACATGCATGCCAATTTTCAAGCAGGATGATCAAGTAGTTTAAAAATGGAAATATTTATCGATTACGCCTCTTAACTAATTAACCTTAATTAAACTTAGTAGTTGATATTCGCGAAACCCATTTTGTAGCGGTTCTCTACTTTACGAAAGGAATATGCTTATCAAATTTCAAGACTGTACGTCGAACAGTTTAAAAATGGGGATAATTGTCTATAACGCCACTTGAGCCCCCGCAACGCCACTTCTGGGTCTGTTTTCACAAAACCCATTTTGTAGGGGAATTGCACTCTATGAAAGGAATCTGCTTAGCAAAATTTGAAGACTGTGCGTCCAATTATTAAAAAATGCAAAAAAATTATCAATAACGCCCCTTGAACCCTCGCAACACCACCTAGGGGTCGATTTTCACAAAACAAATTTTGCAGTGTATTTCTATCCTATGAGAGGAATCTGCTAACCAAATTTCAAGACTATGAGTCTAATAGTTTAAAAGAAGAAATAATTATTTATATCTGCCCTTAACCCCCCGCAACACCCCTTGGGGGTCAATTTTCTCCAAACCCGTTTTGTAGCGGATATTTACTCCATGAAAGAAACATTCCTACCAATTTTCAAGAAGGTAGGTCAAATAGTTTAAAAACGAAAATATTTATCTCTTACGCCATTTATTCCCCTGCAACGCCACTTAGAGATCTGTTTTCACAAAACCTTCTTATAGCTGATCTCTACTCTATAAAGACTGTGCGTCTAATAGTTTAAAAATGGAAATAATTATCTATAACGCCCCTTAAGTCCCCTCAACGCCACTTGGGGGCAATTTTCACGAAACCCATTTTTAGCGTATATCTACCCTATGAGAAGAATCTGCTTACTAAGTTTCAAGACTGTACGTCTAATAACTTAAAAATAAAAATTTATAACGCCCCTTAAACCCCCCGCCCCCGCAACACCCCTTGGGGTCTTGTGAGGATTTTTTGAAATGTTCGACACACGGGAAAAATTATTAATTATTAAGTATTTTGAGTGTTTTATTAAAGTTTGTTCAAAAAAGTTTTTGGCTTTTTATTTTTTAAATCACTGATATTAAAAGTTTTAAAAATAATTTTTATTTAAACGCAACGATATTGATTCATTTCACAGTATGAAATTCAAAAAGAAAATAATACTATGTGATAAAAATATATTTAAAAATATTTCCTTATAATTTTTATGATAATTTTTTCTTATATTCTACTGATCTTCAATAAATCAATCTATAAGAATAAAAAAAAAACCATCGGTTGTGATGGGTTATATGAGGGAATTCCCCTTTTTCTACGCAGCGAGACTCAAAACTACCTCAACTTTTCCCATCTTCCAACACAAAGCTAACGCAACGTGAATGACCTTGACGAAATTCAGAAATAACGTCGAGAGACCCGAATGAGCATCCCTTACGGGAATCTGGCAACGTTTTTTCAGGATTCTTCACATTTCCGGCTATAAAAAAATTATGGCGTGATAAATTGAAATGAAAACCATCCTATCTCTCAAGTTGGATCGAACTGCACATGGTGTGCAAATTTTATTATAATCGGTTAAGTGGTTCAGGAGTCCATTGAGGACAAACATTGTGACGCGAGATTTATATATATAAAGATATATATATATATATATATATATATAAATTTTATTTAAGTTTTCAAGTACAAATATTGAAAGTGTTTAAAATATTCGATAGCTTTAAATATGATACTAAATTAGAAAAAAAAAAACCAAAAAATTTTCGTGATTTGAATAAAAGTTTCTCAACATAGATTGATATATTTCAGACATTGAAAATTTATTATATAAGCTTTTGCAAATCGATTAAATTTCTGCAAACAAAATTTAATTTAAAAAATTACTCTTTTTCTCAATTGATATTTTTTGGTTTCGAAACGGAATGGGAAATGCTCAGAAACAAAAACAAAAAACTTACAAATTTGGAACTTGGATTCTTAAAGTTATTCAAAAAAGTTTGGATCTACATGATTTTGAAGTATTTTTTCTAAAAAAATTCATCATTTAAGGGAAATTTCCGAATATCCTAAGAGCTATTCATTCTGAAAGTTTCAGAGAATAGCCGTCAAATCAACTGTCGATATAATTGAAATTAACATTTAGAGACTACTACTTTATACTTTCGGGAAAAAACATTTTCAGACTTTGAAGAAAAAGCTTATTATATATAAAAAAATATTTTAATTTCTTTTTCAAATTCGGTAACATGCAAAGGATGACATATCAATTTATGTCATCGGGAAAGTTCTGCTAAGAATTTTTTCTTGCTATAAACATGACAAAAAGCGAAAGTTAAATCAAGAGCAAAAACTTATCTCAAACATCTTTGGAGTTACATGATTTAAAGCGGTGATATTATTGCTTATCATCTGTTTCACTTAACTTTATTTTTGATAATTATTTAAAGTATCAAGTCAGTGAATGTAAATGATTATGAAGTTTTATAATACAAGAAAAAATTCTGGCTAAGCGCTATGCCAAACATTTATTAAAAAAATATATACTTATAATATTATATAAACACAGGATTTTTTTAAATAAGATGAAAAAACATCTTAAAAGATTAAAATGTAAAATCTTATATAATGTATAAAATGCCAGTAAAAATCCACCAAACTTATTTATATTTCTTAAAAAGAAAAACTAATAAGCTTTGGTGTAGTGGGTGGGTGTGGTGTTTCTCCAACAAGAGGTAATTAAGGTATCCGACTATCTTAAAATTGTGAATTTTGCCAAAAATTGACAAAGTTTTTTTATGATTTTATTTAACGGACCATCTTATTAGATTTATAAAAATACCAAGCTATTTTCCGTTCATTAAAACAAAAACTACAAGAATTCAGTAAAAGCAGATGCCATTACTTTAAGCAAGATGTCATACTTTAAAACGCATTTTCGTCGAAATATCTGTTTTTTTTAAATGCTCAAACGGGGACAGAGCGATTGATCTGTTTGGATTGCTAAAAAAAATTTGAAAATAATTAACTGAAATTTTTTGTGTATTTTCTGTATAATAGTAGAAGTGTTTTAACCTTCAGAGTTATCAATTACTGTTTTATTAAAAAATTTAGTCTCTTATGTGAATATAATCACTGTTTTTTTTTAAGCAATTTCATAAAATAACTAAGATAAATTGCTCTAGTTTTTGTAAAAATTAAAATATGTCTTATCATGAAGGTCATTTCAAAAATGAATAACATAGCAACACATCAGAATCGAAAAATAGAAAATTTGTTCATAAACTTTTGGTACAGAATGGAACGCGTTTATTTTATTTTTTGTAAATTTTGAACAATTCCTTTCTTATTTTAGTAATAAGTTCTTTTTCTCTTCTTAATTTTAGCATATTTTTCTTAAAATGTACTAAACAAATCAAAAAACAACACAAAAATCCCCGTAACTCCATTTTTTTTTAAAGTTGTCGCAAGTAGTCGGATACCTTAAGTTTGAAATGCACATGACTGAAAAAATGTAAAGCAATGACCATGAAATGTCAGAAAATCAATCAAGATTTGATGCACACTTGGGATATTTTTTTTAACAACAGATATATTCGTATGTAAAATGTGAATGTCCTTTGCAAAGGCGAGTCAATTTGACAACAGCTCTTCTCAGTGAAATCGCAGACCATGCTCGAATGACAGACTTCACGGAGTGCAGTTTGATATTTAAATGCAAACTCCGTAATTCCTGCCATGCCGTTTGAATGTGATATAAGTTGACACAATTCATATTAGAGTGCGAAACTACTGGTGGTAAAAAACTATTCGTTAAAGATACTATTCGTTAAATATTATATTTACATATGACTCGCAGTATCCAACTAAATTTGATATAGAAACCCCTGCTATACAGTCAACATGTCATGTCGTAAATATCAGATACCACAGGAGGATACTGATCGCTACAATTTTTCGTACTCCTCTGGATACACATGCTATCAGTGAAAATGCACAATTTACGAGAACTGTGTACCAGAGTGTATTAATTGAAGATCATGGTAAATGGTGATAGCTTCAGCGGTATACGAGTAAATGTTGTTGTTGGCGCCAGTTGGCGAGAATTCCTTTGTAAAAATTGGCTCCGAGTCAACTGTTTCAACCTTTTTGTAATCAGTTCCAAAAGTATAACGATCCTAATGGTTGGGACCCGTTTTGCTTATTAAAATTTATTAAATTTACGGTTCATTTAATTATTTTAGTCAACAACTGCAAAAAGTATCCAGATAGTGATTGTGTTTAATATCATCAATAATGACTTTGTAACCAATGTAAACAGTTATTTGTGAGTCACCTGTGTAAATGGGCGAAAAATCAGCATACAGACAACTACGATAAGGAAAGATGCTTTTGAGATGTTAGGGTTCATTTATATACAACAAAAGGGTTGATCTATACAAGACGGGACGTATACCAAGGTAGAAAATGCAAAATGTTTCATCTATACAAGAAAATAAAATTGAAGTGTCTGTAATTTCAAATTAGCAGCTTTTTACTAAATGCATTTAAAGGCATATACGGTACTTATATCAAAAAATCAATTTTTAAAATTTTTGTCTGTCTGTCTGTTTGTTCCGGCTAATCTCGGGAACTTTTGGTCCGATTTAAAAAATTCTTTCACCAATGGAAAGCTACATTATCAGCGAGTAACATAGGATATATTTTATTCCCATATTCCCACGGGAACGGGAACTATGCGGGTAAAACGTTGAAGTTGCTTACTCCCTGCCAAGTTGGCGCAAAATTGAGCATTTGCTCAATAATGGAAATTTTAATAAATATCTTCTCACATTTATAACAAATAACTGAAACATAGTGTTATTTAGCATCTTCACAAAAAGCAATTTTTTAAAGGGTTTTTTATGGTTATTATTTACGTTACGTTTGTTGAATGTCAAACTCAAACTTTGAGAAATATCGTCAAGTTGGCTAAGAATTTAAATCCCAGATATTTTAATGCAAATTTTCTCCCACTTTTTAAAGAGGGAAACGAAATAAAGTTTTAGCGAATTGCGTGCACGTGATATTGAAAATTCTATTGTAATATTAACTGACAGTTTCATAAAAAGATTTGATTACTTAAGTAGTTTTGATTAGTTTGAACTTTTTTAACCTAATTATACAATATTCTTATTTTACATAAAATTTTTCACTTATACTGAACCATATATTTTACATGGAGGTATTACTTTGAAGATATACTATGGAGGCATCCATACAATGTCACTCGCCGAATAAAATTAGGGAGCTTTACGCAATACTTATTTCATCTTCGGTCCTTCTAATCCTCAAACCTTTTGGAATAAGTACATAGACTACATGGCGGAAGATATTTTGCGACGAAAAACAACCAAATATGCCTTTCAATGAACAAATCTGCAGCGAAACGCAATAAAGATTTTCAGAATGGTTAGGAAGAAGCTACATGATTTTGGAATGATTAGCCCTAGACGTGTCGACGGAAATGGCTTCGATAATGAAATTACATGAGAATTAAACTACGATTTTATAGAATTGCAGCATCAAGTAACAGAATTTACTCCTCAATTAACTCCAGAACAAAGTCACGTTTTTCAACAAGTGTTACGCAAAGTAGAATCCATCAGTGGGGCACTCTTTTTTCTCGAAGCCCCTGGAGGAACAGGAAAAGCATTTTTGCTAAACTTATTACTAATGACCATCAGAAACACCCAGAAGATAAAACCCAGTTGCTATGGCTTCTTCTGGTACAGCCGCGATTTTACTGACCAAAGGTCGCACAGCACATTCCGTTTTAAAATTATCGCTTAATCTTGCATTTGAAGATTCACTTATCTGAAATTTCAGAAAAAATAGCTCTCAAGGCTGGATGCTTCCACAATGTAAGCTTTTAGTGTGGGATGAAAGTACGATGTCTCATAAGAAAGCTATAGAAGCGTTAAATTGGACTCTTTAGGATTTACGAGATAGTACATATATTATAGGAGGAGAATGGTAGCTTTATTATTTATTGGCTGGTGAATTCAAGCTTATTCAAGCTAAAAATTCAGTCTGAAAACGAATATGCCACGGAGTTCTTAAATTCACTTGAACTTTCGGTTGTACCCTCACATAAACTTCAATTAAAACTAAATGTACAAGTTATGCAGAATCTCGATGCTACTCGACTATGTAAAGGAACGAGGCTTTGGATCACAAAACTGATGCAGAATATACTTGGTGCCAATATTTTAACATATGTCATGAAAGGGGATAGTGTTATCATACCTCGAATTCCAAGTATGCCCACTGACCTACCGTTTCAATTCAAAACGAGTTAAATTTCCAGTTTTACTGTTGCTATTAACGAAGCTAACATTTCAGGTAGCAGGGGTGCATTTGGAAAAGCAATGTTTTTCCCAAGACCAACTATTTGTAACCTGATCGGTGTGTCCAATGCCCAAATCTTCACATATTAGCAACTGAAGAAAGAACATATAATGTGGTATACAGTAGCATCTTAGAATAATATTCTGTTTTGAGCTCTTTTAAAGAGGAATTATATTAGTAGTAGGAATTATATAGTAGAGGAATTATATAGAAGAGGAATTATATAGAAGAGGAATTATATAGGAATTAGTAGATACTTTCGATTTTTAAAAATATTAATAGTTTAAGTTATTGTGAATTTTTGTTGTTAATTATTATAATAAATTACGTTTTCAATTTTTTTAAACTAAGCTCAATTTTAGAATTTTTAAATTGTATTGGTTCCAGTCAAGCAATAAAAAAATTACCATATTGTATTATTTACTTTCTAATGATAATGATTACGACTTTGACAGTTATTTAAAGACATCAACGCGAGCGGAGCCGAGGGTAAAAGCTAGTTTATGTATATATGTCGAGATCTTGAATAAAACGTTTTATCTTCTTCCTAAGCGCCCGGAATATTTGATAACCGGGCATTACATAATCTCTTGAAGCTGAATACATGTTCGGGCAGGGTTTCAGGTACATGTTCTTGAAAGGTTCTGAAGGCAAGGACAAAATCTTAAAATAAGAATTAAAGGACAGCCTCTATCACCGCAAGTCCTGAGGTAATTGATGACATTGTACATGTCATCACTTACAGTCTGATAGAGAGTTCAATTCTGAATGATCAATTTGATTTGAAACATATTTAAATGTCCTTTTTCTTCCAGAAGAGTAACTCACTCTTGTGACTGACGCGTATAAGGACATAGCATGCCTGGTCTCCAAATAAGATATATCACTTTTTGTTTATCAATTTTTATTATAATTTCTGAGCCTTAGGGATTTGTTTTCTGTGTTCCATGATGCGCAAGCTCAAGAATAAGAAGGATGATCCCCCGTTACAGTTTTGCAGTATTCCTTCGATTTACAGTCTGAACTGTCGTGACCTATATCTGTGCTTAGAGAACAGGTGGATTGTTCTTGACAAACATTTTAAGAATGGTGTTGGCACTGAAAACATCATAAATAATTCGGAATATAAGGTCATAATGGGCAATAAAGATAATTGCCCCTCACGTACTGGGAAAGGTTAAATATCGGGAAGATCCAAATGATGTGCTTGGTAATAAACGTTGGCTCATTCCTTTTGCCTCGCACACCTAATACCTTCCATTGTACATGTTTTTAACAAATCCATTGCACAAATTACTGGGAAAAATTAAGTCTGTTGTGAGGAGCGACTGTTATGTAACACTTAGCCAACTTAAGCAAATTTATAAACGCTAAAGCATGCTTAGAACACATTAATAATCACGTATCCGAAGTGCATCTTCCGAATAGTCTTCACCTGATCCATAAGATTTTAACTGCTATTAATGGTCTTACGGATCAGGAAAGTATATCGTATATTTCTGTTTTCATTTTGAAATATTTAGCATTAATATAACACATTTTCTGCTTATTACTTTAGGATTCTAAAAATGTAATATTCAGCTTAGTATTAAAGCAAAGAAGTAATTTTATGTCCAAAGATTACAACATAACAAGAATTGGGCTTACAAAATCAGTCGAATATACATTGCAAGAAAAATGCAGAATTTGTTTTACTAGGGGATTAATTTAACTAGCTTAAGTTTGTACTTGCTTTTTTTGAAGGATTTATATTTGCTAACAATTGTGTTTGGTATGTATACAAAAGATAATCTACGGAAGAAACCCACCAAAAATATTTTCCTTTTTTTAAATCCGCTTAGTCCAAGTCTTTTTAAGATGAATACAAACAAAACCATTTAGTCTCATTCATTCGGAAAAGGTTCGCTTAACAAGTGATGAGAGAAACGCACACCGACAATGAATTACAGCTTTTGTGAAAGGGAATTCAGTTTCCATTTCCCACTGATCTCTTTGATCGACGGAGCGCTCATTCGAAAAAATGGCTCACTGTCGGAGAATTTAATTATTTCTGAAGGAATACGCAAACCTTTTTAAACGTTGATCAATAGTCAAGGGTTTTAGTAAAAAAAAAGTTTTATTAATTATTGTTTGTAATATGATTAAAGTTTTAAGACAGAATGCGTTTATTCAAATGCCCCTCAGTTAAAATATAGAACAGTTTATTGTAACGTTCTGCTTCCATATAATAAAATACTTAAAAGGATTTTCCCTAAAATTTTGGGTATATTGAAATGAAACGTGAAAAAAATTACTTTTTTTTTAAAAAATCGTCCATTAATTAAATAATAAATATCTTATCTTACATTAATGTAAAAAAGTTGCACAGCATAAGTTCATATTAAATGTATTTTTTAAAAAATGGAATTGCTGCCTCCTTTGCCAATGGTCTTGAAAATATTGGAAATACATTTTCCTAAACTTAACTCCTGCCTTAATAGGCAATTTTCTAAATACTTTTGATTTTGCCATGAATTAGATTTTATATTATTTTATCTTTGTATATATTTAATAATATATTTTTATATTGATAATTCTTGAATATTGAATCCTCTAATATATATTAAACTATCCAATTCTATAAAAAAATTTATAAATGGCAAACATTGATTGTATTTTTTTTTCAATAAAAAAACATGTTTTGTAATTTTAAAAAAAATTATTACTTTCTTTCTAACAGAACAAATTGTGTCAAACGTCGTTAGAATCAGATACGCAAAAAAAGATAAACAAGTAGTTAGATTTCTTTTTCTCAACATTATAGAATTGCTTTTATACAAATGGGAGCCATTTTATTTCATTAGGACATAAGTTCAAATAACCAATAAGAGTTTCAAAATTAACGAAGCAACTTTCTTTGAATTAATTACTTAAGTAAGGAAAATTTTTTTCTATCCAGAGAATTTGTTTTCATAAATATTTCTCCCCAGAACATCTTGTCCATGCACATTTCCAAAATTAATAGATAAGTTTTAAGGTACCCGAGCATGGTGCACTTTTTAAAAAAATAGAATACTAAAACATTATAAATGCCTTTTAGGGATCGATACTAATAAATATTAATACTTAACTACAAAGTTTAAAATAAATTATACAATTTTTACAAAAATCCCAATTATAAATGAAATTTTAGTATTTTTTTAAAAAAAATATTCTGTAAAGCATTTAGAAAAGAAAAAAAAAAAACTTAAAATACATACGTCAAAAAAATATCTTCACAGTAATTATTTCCCATCTCTTTGCATTGCATTTACCGTAAAATCAGGTGTATACGCGCACAAATCAGTATAACGCGCACTTTTTGAACTAGAAATAAGATCAAAATTTAAGGGTGCACGGGTATAAAAATGAAATCTTTAAAAATTAAAAAAGAAAGAAATGAGCATTAAATAATCAGACATCAATACATTTCGAAATACTGTTTGTTTAAAAGAAATGTCATTTTTAATGAACTTAAAAAGTTTTAGTTCTAAAAGTATACTGTTTTTGCAAAAGCTTTGGAAAATTCCTCGAATAAATCCCTTAAAAACATAACAGCATTGCATACGTACATTTCTGGTTTCTTCGTAAGGTAAGGGGTGCGCGTCATACGGCGAATATACCTAAAAATTAAAATTTGCAGCTTTAAAGTATGAGTGCGCGTTATACGCCGGATTTTATGGTAATTAAAAATTATGGGATATTTTATTTCAATTAAATACACCCCAGTCATTAATTACTTTTATTGAGTTTTTGGTTTGATTTTTCACAATATATAAGGTACAATAACGAATTGTAGTTCTAATTGTCTTGCATTTTTATACAATTAGTGTTAATTTATGGGTTAATTTTATGGAAATTAAATACCAATTCAACAATCTAAATTGAATTATAAAACCTGAAAAAAAAAAGACACACAAAAAAACAACAGTTCAAAAGCTTTTATATACTCACAGTTACTTATTTTAATAGAAAAAAACTAGATTAAAATGTTATTCCTAAAGAATAATCGCCTTTTACTCAAATCAAAACTCTTTTATTCTTTTGCATAGTTTTTTTTCTACTGTATTCAACATCATAAGTGAAAAAAACGAAAACCCATTGATGCGAAGCAAAAAGGAAATTGTAAATTCATTTGTTACATCATGGACATGGTGGTTTCCCGTGCACATTTTACGATTCTTCTAAGGGTATTAAATCATTAAATTGAGTTTTAAAAGAATAACAAATGTAATGTTGCAAAGCAGAATTTCGCTGTGAAATGATTGCAAAAATTTATAATATGGGTTCATAAACGTGAGTAATAAAATGATGCAATGTTCATTGGTTATATAAATAAATAACAAAGAATTTTCAGAAAATTTTGATTTATTTTGAAAGATTATCAATTTACGTCTTATAACAAAATATAGATTTTTCCATGGGATTTTAATTAATGTAATTTGAATTCACTTTTTGTTCTTTGGAACGATAAAAATAACTACAAACGATACTAACAAAACAGCAATAAAAGAAGTTTCTAGAAGAAGAAGAGAGTATTAAAATGATACTAAAAAGTTATTATAAACTTGAATAAAAATAGAAAAGAAGAAATTTTTGCTTTAAAATTACGAAATTAGAAAACGTTTCTTGACTTGTTTCAAGAGCTATAAAGTATAATGTACATAAAAATTTTATATTTAAATGACAGATCATTAAATTCATTCGTGGTCGTTAATATCATTCAAATGACATTGACAGTTAAAGAATTCTTTTAGACTTTGGTAAGTCTAGATATTGAAAGCTTCATTATCATCTGCATGATTTTAGAATACTCTTATATTTTACAGAAATAACGTAATTATGAAGAACACATGATTCAAGTCCTTTTTATAAATCACCTGAAAATTTATTATATCAATCGTACTGCAAGAAACTAAACAAGGTTAGCGAAATATTTCTTCAAGCATTCATATTGGAGTTATAACATTTTAACTTTATTAACTTTGTCTGCAAGGAGAGTTTTTCTTGATAAAGTATATAAATACCCTCGACTCATAATAATGGACTCGATTCGTATGTAATTTTAAAGTTCGGAAATTCATTTTTCTTTATGTTATGGTGATTGATTCGTACTTTTCTAACCAACCGAAACAACTCATAGCTCGTGAAGAATATTTACATAGATTGAAAAGATTTCCGATCTAAACTCGTGCAGTTTTTTCGTCTGTCTTATTGTTACACAAATGCATTTATTTTTTATTGGGCAAAATATCTGACTGCAAAATAATGCAGCATATAAGGTACACGATTAAGCTAATAATATTACCTTACAAATTTAATTTTTTTGTCTAGGATTTATATGAAATATTTATATAATTTAGTCCAGGGTACTCAACCTTTCCCCCACAGGGTCACATATATAGGATAGCAACTTCAGACGAGTCGCAACAAGAGGGTTAAGTAGGGGAAAAGCATTATATGACTAAAGCTACAGTAGACATCTAAAATGTATGAGGAAAATTGACCAAAATATTAAAAAGCGTCTTCGTCTCTCTAGCAAATACACACATCCAAATTCCGATTTTGCACGTTTTTATTGACTTATAGGATAGCTTCGATTTCCTTTCAACCATGACCACGATCCTTTTTTTTAGATTCTATTGTCATACAAACAAAACTGCCATATATTTAAAAAATTTGATCTTTTTCTCTTCACAAACTGTCCCTAATTTTAATTTTAAATATTAGTTTAACAAGTACAGGATAGAGTTAAAAAATGTTGACTGTATTTCAGACTGAAATCAGTATTATTTTTTAGATTTTACATCTATTACAATTTGCTGATACTGCATTCTTTGTCTTTTATTCTAAAACCACTAACTATACATCAATAGGAATTTTAATCTCTAAAGAAGGAGATGGAAAGATGATATAAATGGCAAGCTGTTTAGTGACTTATTATTCTCAGCAGAAGCCATGATGTGCTTTGAAAGCAATTTTTTTGCTAAACATGCGGAGAAGGGATGGAAGAACATTTGCACAGTGCATGCATAACTTATTGATTAAAAACAAAGTAAAAAAAAAATACTTTAAATGTTTTGTGAAAGCAGACAGAGAAGCTCACGTAATAGCCAATTATTCTGTAGAATATAAAGGATTGATGGATCTCGTATGTTGGAACTTGGGATTAAGTTTCAGAAAATTAAAAGTTGACAACAAATTGGTTAGGATGATGCAAATTCAACATTTTTGATTGCGACGAGCGTATAAGTTTGGAGAAGAAAAAATTAGAAATCCTCAAAAATGAAGGAACAATAAAACATGTAGCTGGAGGTTTTCTTGTGTGGATTAGGTAATTTGGTATTCTTTGATGGGGAATTGGGAATTATGAGCTTTATTTAAATATTTCAAAGAACAATTTGCTGCTTTCAAGTACGCATTGAAAGAATTTACTGCTTTCACTGCACTGCCTCTGATGACTCCATAACTGTCTCCAAAATCTGAAAACACTTCCAAAATCCCCTGATTTTAGCTCAATAGAACATATTTGGAGAGAATATGAATTCAAAGTAGGAAAACATAACATACAAAAAAAAATGGGAAGTAAAAGCAATAATCCAGAATAATGGATGAACATCGATGCAGAAATTACAAAAAACTGATGAAATCTATACGAAGACGTTTAAAAGTTATTGTGGACACTAAAAGATATCCCACTAAGCACTAAAGGAAGAAAAAAATACAATACTTTAAACTATGTCGATAATTTTTTCTTTTACGAAATTTTTGTCACGTAATTTTTTAGTAGTTTTTTGATTATTAGTTTTTCCAAGATAAAAGTTATATTTTAAAAATTGATTGGGTTAGCATATATTACACCAATGTCTTAATTTTTATTAGTCTGAAACATTAAATTTTATAGAAAATTGCAAGTGTACGACACTTTTTTGAGAGCCACTGTATACAATCAACAAGAATAAAAAAAAAAAAATTTAAAATCTTTTTCCTGTAATCTTAAATTACCTTAATTCTCATAATATCGGTAAGAAAAGCTAAATTCCGTAACCAATCTCCATATTTGAGTAACAATATGGACAATTGAGTAACAATAACCTCACTGGACAGTTTGTGGACTTCTTCCAAATATTTTAAGATAAACGCTCTTTCAAATTCCAAAATATTGTGAGTGAAAAAGCTTTGAAAAGCCAGCTCACACAACAATGAAGGAGCATTCTCTGATGATAATTTTCTATTGTAATTAAGTGTAAAAAGTAAAATTTGAAATTTTTTTTTGTCAAAGACGACCGCATTTCAATACAATCGTAATAAAATTTTTATTTACTATTTTTTTTTCAAATTTTTTAATTTCTCAAGAAGTCTTCGCGTACCACTGTTACAACACTACCATGACACACTGTGGCACGCGTGCCGCGGTCTGGCCACCCCTTCTTTAAGGGATGGGAAAACCAAGAAAAAAATAATTAAAACAAAATTTCATTTACGATTTTAAAAAAACGACACTTATATTGAATGGTGAGAGATAAAAAGAAATAATAGCTCAAAGAAAGAACAAGCAGATGAATTTATAACTCGTAATTTTGCTTTAAATTTGTTCTAAAATCTTCAAATGTATATTTTTTAAATTTTTTTAAAATTAATATATCATAGATTTATAAATTTAAATCCAATTATTATACTTCAACGATAAAAAAATTAACTGTTTATTTTTAATTTAATCCGAATCTAATTATGTTCCTTAAATATCACACTAGCACTAATTTAAGTCACTAGCTTAATTTCTGTGTCTTTACTTTTATAAGCTGCTTGATTATCGATAAGAACAGTTTTATTTAACCTTTCCTGTACTTTTATTTTTTAAAGAAAAAGTTCAGGAATTTAATGCGTTTCGCTCTGAAAATCTCATAAAAAAGTTTTATAGTTATTCAAGGTTTCTTAGGAGCAAACAAATGTGGAATGATTGAATGTTAAGTAGTTTAAAACTACTAGAGAAGAAATAGAGGAAGTATTGTCAAATAAAACAGAATCTTTTAGAACGAAATATTTCTTTAATTGAAGAATATTTTCTTGATTCATTCATACATTGTCTTGATATATTACGGAATTATATTTTATGGTTATTATTCTTCCATCTTTAAAAAAAAGCACTTTTCGATTTTATTAGACATCGGACGAATGATTTCGAATTAAAGGGACAATGGCTTTTAGAGTTGTTTTTCTGAGTGTATAAATTACACAGTTTTAAGTGCGTGAAACATTTATACCACAAATAGAGTATGGATAATGAGGTACTTAAGTATTATACCGACAAATTTCGCCAAATCAAAAGACGTCGCCAAATTCTGTCATAATATTAGTATTGTGTTCGAACATGCGCAGAAACGATTTTCTACTATTGGTTGTATATCAAGGCATTTGGCGGCATCTTTTGAATTGACAAAGTTGGTCGACGGTATAATATGTAATTATTGGATGATTTTAATTAACTATAATAATCCCAATTGATCGTTTGTAATAATCTTACTTATTCCTATGTTAATTTTTCTAATTAATTATGCATTAGTGCGATTTTGACATAGCTTAACGTAGACTTCCGATATAAAAGAAATTCTTTTCATGGGGTCCTAGTAAATTTTAGAACATAACCGTAATAAAAACCAGAAAACTTAGAAAATATCTGGGCAAATATTTCTCATTTCGGTACGTATGTATTATCGCAACAGTATTGGTGACATTGCACGAAATGAGACACATGGTTGCCAATTCAGTGCGTACGACAAGCAAAATCGGGGATGCCAACTTGGCGAATTATCTTGAACGTTGATGTTGTTGCAATAGTACGTAAGTATTCTCGTTTCTTAAGTTCTCCACATAAGGATAGAAATAAAATTTCATTTCAGTGGAAAAAAACTAAAAACATTTTTACATTATTCAAAATATTTTTTACGAAGTATGTTGCGTTAACAATCTTGATAATTTAAAGGGGAAAAAATTTGGCTGGTTTATGGAAGAAATGTAAGGAAAAATGCATCTACAAATGAATAATATTAGTAAGTTTAATCAAAAAAATCAATGCATAAAACTTTATGATATAATTTTAAAAAGCAAAGATGGCCATTACTTTGATTGTTAATTTTATTCTTATTCTTCTGTTCAAGAAAACTAAAGTTTACCGGAAGCAACTTTTAAAATGATGCATGAAGAAATATTGTAATGTATCACAACTTAAATCATTTTCAAATAACAAGCAGTCTCTTATCAGAATTAAATTATTCTTATTAATTAGGAAAAATATTCGGTACGTACATATGTCGACCAATTTCATCAAATCAAAACAAGTCGCCAAATGCTACGATATGCAGCCAATTTTGGAAACGATTCGCATTTTTTCGAACACAATAACAATAACGATGACCGCATTTGGCGACAATTTTTAAATTGGCGAAATTTGTCGATGGTATAATGTGTAAGTACCAAATATTTTAATTAAATTCAATTACACAAAATTAAATTTAAAAATAAAACTTTTAAGTCACAATTAACAAAAATTACATCGGAATCTCTTGTAAAAAAACAACTTTGTATTGCGAGCAATGAAACTAGTAATATACAACATATATCTGGTTATATCCCTGGTAACTTTGAATAAGACCAGTTCAGATGTTAATTCTAAAATTATCAGTTCTTAAAGTAATTTGTTGTTTTATATAAAAGCACTCCGTATAGAAGTAATGTGAGATGTTTGATTTTTAAAAGCACATCTTCCCGATATATATTTTTCTTGCAAAATTTAATGATTTTTAAAATCATAAAAAAAATACAATATATGTTTAGTATACAGTATTAGTATTAATAAACGTTAGTGTTCATCTAATGTAAATGTAACAAAAATTAGGTTAAAAAAAATCGCAGTCATTAGTAAAAATTTTTGTACATGCATTTCTTATTGCATTTTGGCATTCAGAATCAGAAGTTAGTGCATTTCTCAGGGCATTGAATTATGGGTAAAAATTCCTGAAAAAAACTGAAAAAGCTAAACCAGCCTTTGAACCCTGAATGTACTCTATATATTCCTCCCAAAAAATAAAAGTTTTCACGTTTTTTACAAAATTTGAGCATTTTTTCTCACGTACTATTCAGAATATTTTATTTACAGTGTCTACTTCTCCATACTTATAAAAGGGGAAAAAAGTTTTACGCATTGTATATAAAGTCATTGCGAACGAAATTTGCATTTGAAAACAACTTAGGAAACTTTATCTCACCCTTTCTTTTCCACTTCATTCCTTCTGAATGAAAATTATCCTTGCGAAGTCACTTGAAGTAACTTGCATGCATAAATAAGAAGTATGTTACGACTTCTATCGTCTCTACCTGATAATTCATGCATTACATCTGATGTAACCCTATGGATTGTCTCAGAATGGATAATGATTATGAAGACATGATGTTATTTTTCATTTACAAGACGTTTCTGTATTTATATCAACAATCATCTGTGTAGAACTATTAATTGATGGAGAGTAATATCAATTCTCTATATAACTTATGGAAGAATCTCAAAACATGAAAATTACACTTATGTATGTCATTTGTCTCATTTATGTTTAAAATGCAGTCGACTCTCGATAATTCGAAGTTGGAGGGACCAACGAAAAACTTCGAATTATCAAGAGAGTAAGAAAAAAATCCCAAAGTACACGAAGAGGAATATTTTTCAAACACATTTAAATTTGAAAATCTGAAATAATACAACAATTGTATTTATGTATAAGATATTTTAAAGTATTTTTAAAAAGCCCATATATTATTCAGCATAAATATTATGCAGAAGTTAAAAGTCCTGTATTAAAAGAATATATTTATGTATTAAAAGAATACATACTGTACATAACTAATTTTTTTGACGAAAAAATATGTTATCTTTAAAAATCTGTTTAATCTGTTATCGGTTTCCTCAGATTCTGTTCCCCAAAACATTGGTTTTTCAAGGCATTCCGGCCTATGCCATTTTTGGTGCCACATGCCATAAGTCACACTGATGAGTAATAAATTTTCCTGTCACTACGACGCAAAATACACAATCCCAAGCATCTCTTTCTTCGCAATAGAGGATCATCCTTTCTAAACACTTGTGATCAAGGCCACGTGTAAACGAAAGATATGGACGGCTGACAACAAGTGCTGCCGGTCTATTGTCCAAAAACCACACACAATAAAAGTGTCTTTTTGATGAAGGAAAGGTGAAACACAAAGAAAGGATGGTCAACAGATGTCGTCAAAAGGGCTACGTTACAGGGGTGACACGCAGTGACAATACAACACAAAACATGTAAGCTCCAACCTGTTTGCTATACGACTCTATATGATAGTGAATGTTCGAATTGTCGAGATTTTAATAAGATAACTTCAAATTATTGCATGTTGTAGTCTGGCTAGCTACAGATTTTACTTCGAGTGTACCAAAATGTATTATTTTAGTTCGAAATATCAAGTATTTTTCTAGGGGCTGAGCATATACTTCGAATTAGCGAGAGGTTCGCATTATAGAAGGTGTGAATTATAGCGAAAGTCTACTGTATATAGCTACCATGAAAGGTAATAAAAAGTAATAGTAATTTCGTTAAATGTGGAAGTGACCGCGGTAGCCAAGTAGTCATGGTCACGAACTCGGGGCCAGCTTTGTCGAGTTTTGATGCCACTGAAGAAACTGCGTGATGTGGGGTTGATGTTCGTCATGTTCGTATGGTGTGAAAGTTTGAAGAGTTGGGGCCAGCTCGGTGTCCTTCATGTCACTTGACCACGGCTCAAAATTACGAGGTTCGCCTCCAGTAGTCCTCATTTTGCTCAAGAGTGCGACGTTATTAAGCACTC
This sequence comes from Trichonephila clavata, assembly GCA_019973975.1. NCBI lineage: Eukaryota > Metazoa > Arthropoda > Arachnida > Araneae > Nephilidae > Trichonephila > Trichonephila clavata. The sequence goes on along the minus strand of BMAO01025592.1, from coordinate 4,005 downwards.
ACTCCCCTGATGCGGACATGCATTTATTTTGCAGCTGTTTCAACATCTAAAAAAAAAAAATCGACTTTATTTGTAGATAAAAGCAATATTGTGTTTCCAAATTTTCATTAATCTAAGCGTTTCTGCTTTTCTGTTTGTTTATTATTATTATTATTCACAACAAAAAATGTTTTCAAAAAAAGGGTTTTAGTATAAGCTTGCGAATTTTTTTCATAAATCATTTAGAAATGAATGATAGCGATTTTTATCAGTAAAGTAGAAGTCCAATAAAGTGTGCTAAGAATTACTTCATGGGTTTTCATAGTTTTTACAGGTCAATGGTTCAAAATACATTGATTCATATACGTCTTTGGGTAAAAGAAGAGGAAAAAATTAAGCAATGTATTCTATTTCCTGAAAACCCAAATTTGAAAATAGGCCCAATCTCTGATCATCTCTAATATGCAACTTTTGATCTAGTTGTGTTATTCCTATTACCTTTCTGCAATTTCAGTGAAAATTTACCTGAGAATTGTAGTTATCTCTGGTAAGTGGGTGTTTATTAACGCTCTACGATAAAGTAACAACAGGGTTATTGGCGAAGGATCTCGTAACTTTCAGCCACTCTGTTATCTCGGAAAAACTCCTTTTTGTCAAAAATGATATAATGATGGTCAAGATATTAAATTTCTAATGTATCACGACATAACTTTTACAGTAATTTAATTTCGTCGAACAAGTAAGAAATGATGGCAAAACGCATACATAAAACATTTTCTTATGTTAAGAAATGACGCTTGACAATGGATAACTACACGATGATTGTAATTAAAGTTCGAGTTTCAAATTCTGTAAAAAAACACTGTTAGTATGACTTCAAATCTAAACCGAATATACTTAAAAAACGGGGGGAAAGGAACAACATAAGAAAAAAAAAGATACAAAGTATGATAGCGAAAAGTTAAAATGAAAGTGGATTCGGCTGCAAGTGGATTTTGAAACGACAACATATAAGAAAAAATTTTAAGTATCACTAAAATTAATTATGCATACTCTAGCAGAAGTGGAGAAATCGTCCAATAACAAAAAATCATTATATACTTGTAATTCTCAATGCTTGCGCATCTAAGATGTTAAGAGGACATATTAGCCGTTTTTTGATTGCGTGAATCTGTTTTTTTACTTCCTCCAGACTTCTCGTTCGCTGGTCATCTTAGCATTCGCACGCGACTTTTTTTACTTTTTTTTTTATTTGCACTTGGGTAAAAGCTGCCCTGAGCCGGTATATCTAATTTCAGTGCTTTTTCGAATTACGTTTTTCAGAGTAAATAACAACTATATGTTCAATTGCTGATTTTTATTTTTTTATATTTGCAGTATTTAACAGTTGCTGCACTCAGGGACGTCTTAAGATTCTTTGAGGCCCTGGTCCCAGAGAAATCTTAAGATATTTGAGGCCCTGGGCCACAGAAATCTTAAGATTTTTGAGACCCTGGGCCATATGCTAAATGTAGGATCTACCTGAGATCTTTATAAGTAAACAGTATGCATTGTCAAATCCTCGTTCAAACGGTAATTTGAAACAGATAAAAGAGCACGATTCACAATCTCAAAAACCTAGGCACAAACCAGCCGACCGATGACGCATTTCGACTAAATGAGTTGAATTATTGTTTATGGTATTAGGATTAGACATGGACAACGGTCATTATATAATAATACAGTCTTACCACTGTTGACAGTAGATAAGCAGTTTGAAATCCCCTGTTTTTCGGAGAATATGTACGGAATAATATTAAAATTATCCGGATCATGATCTTATTAAAACAGAGTAAAATATTAACAGGCCCACCGAGGGTGAGGTCCTAGGCCCGGCCCAGTTAGCCCATGCCTTAAGACGTCCTAGTTGCACTGTTAGTGTAAAGCTCATCCACTTCGGCAAAGTTCGTACCACATTGGATGGTGAAAATTGGTTTTTAATTGTCCTTGGGCTAAAAGTCGCATAAAAGCCACAATAAAAACGCCATTGAATTTTTTTCTTAGCCAAACCGTTTCCACTCTTTTCAAGTATATTCAGTTCAAATTTGAAGTCATTCTCAGCAGTAGTTCTTTTTTACAACCTTTTGAAAGTGAAACTTCAATTGTAATCAATTAAAGTATTTAATTGTAATCAATTAATTGTATATCCACCAACATATGCGTGCATTTTCAGACTTTTATGAAAAACTTATAAATGTTATTTATATTTCCAAATTGTTTTGTCATTAACTACCTTAATATTTTTCATGAAAACTATAGGAAAAGTTATTTAACTCAATCTACTTCATTACGTTCAGATGTTCGCATTTTTACACCACATTTAATTTTCTTTTTTAAAAAAATTAGTTTCTTACAAGTGAAGTAGAAAATTCATTAAAATACACATTTCCAGCTATATGCTGGATTGTTCATAATCACATTATAGAGGGTTATTATGTATTCTTATGAACAGAAAATTCACATACTAGAACAACTACCACTTCACAAGCAAGGTGGAAAATAGAACAAAGTTCTGTGGATCACTAGACAATCACGTGTCTGCAATTCCTTCGAAAAACCTCATACTTAAAAAAAAAGTGATTTCAGGACATTTCAACACCGGCCACAGCGTAATTTTCACGGCTTGAAGTGTATCACATATTGTCCTTCTTCTTTTTCAGCAAAGTTGTAAAGATGTGAATGAGCGTGTGTCAGAATCATTGTTGATACATCATATTTCTAGGTGTCCAAAAATCACCGAAAGTGCCAAAAAATCAGAATTCGGCGACTCGTGGGAATCGTTTTGGGGTCAGAAGGGGTCCATAAACATCTCGGTCGCATTGTTCGAACTTGGAAGAGTCGAACAATCGCCTCATTTGAATGCAATGGCTGAGAAATTGGGTCGCCCGATTAAATATTCAAAATGGTGAGGCAATTTGAAATCGTAATCTCCTCTCCCGAAAACCACTCTCTCGTGAAAACGCGATAGAAAAATAAGAATCTTCCAACTTCTTCAGCGCCTTTTCCCTTTGCACCCGGCCTGCCATTAATTCAACAATAGCAGTCATTGATTTTCGATGCTTCCATAACGGAAACTAATCGAGCGTGTAATTCCAAATGTAGATCTTTTAGTTTTTAGCGCGCATCGGTAGATTTTAAATTTAATAGTATTTAATGTTTTTCTTCGCTTTCTAAAATGATGCGAAGGAAAAGGTACAGTTATTAATTCACTTCATTTGGTTTAATGATAATTTATTTTATTTTCAAACATTTGTTTGTTTTTTTTTATTTTTAATTTTTTTAAGATTCTAAATTAGTTTAATATTTATATTTTAAGTTTTCATTTCTCTTGAAATAATACGATAAATGATGATTCATACTGTAATTAAAAAAAATGATTTTGCATCTTTTTTCCAATTTGGAAGAGAAAACTATTGATAGTAGATATTTTTTAATGCGTTTTTAGTGAGAAAGAGGTACGTGCTATTCGATCATGATAATTACTTCTATACAAAATGCAACAGAGATTCAGGGCGCAACCCTGAAATCTTACATATATTAAAAGTTATATTTTGTAAGTGTGATCTTTCCAAATTATTCATTTCAATTTATTCTTCCAGTAGTTTGAGGAATAATGCCAAAGATTAAACTGTGTTGTTTACTATGTTTCATTGGACTTTAATGTGTTATACTAATGGTGTTCAAACTTTGTTGACTCACAAAATCCTTTGAATTCTAAGGTGTGTTTTTTTTCGGAAGAAACCCATCCGACCCTTAGAATTTATCTTAATGTTTTTTTATTAAATGTGGATCAGCATGTTATAAGTATTTTATGTAAAGATAATGAAAGGAAAGTATTAAATTTGTTATTCAATTTTTTAATATAAAATTAATAATTATGAAGTCTGGTTCTTTGTCTATATTTTTTATGTATTCATGTTCATAATCCCCAATTTATTTCTGTGCTTCGATTTTGCTCTAGCGTTTCTCACAAATATGTTGTAGCGA